>PVLD010006189.1:0-103239 GCA_004027595.1 Dinomys branickii
GCAACGGAGATGAGGGAGGAGAAAAAACAAACTGATCAAAAGGGCCATCATCTGTGTAACCTGAGTAACAAAGATGAAGGTAACATTATGTAGGACAGCATCCAGAGCTAATTCCCTTCTATGTTCTCTATAATTCTGTATTTCCTCAGTCGTTTTTGTATTAGCAGAAATGAAGATAACTTTATATTATACAGCATCCTGTGCAAATTCCCTAATATCTTATCTACAATTTGGTATTTCCTTTAATGTTTTTGTGTTAACTAATGTGAAGATAACTATGTAATACAACATCCAGTTCTAATTCCCTACTATGTTCTGTATAACTTTGTATTTTCTGTATTGTTTATGGCTTTTCTGGTTCATATGTCTCCATTCTTTTGTCTTTAAAAAAAAAAAGGAACAATAGATATTGTGAAAGGGAAAGAAATTGCTCAAAAGGAAAAAACAACTGGGATGAGAGAAAGGAGAAAAGAAAGAAGGAAGGGCACACACACACACACACACACACACACACACACAATAGCTTAGATAAATGTACTACTAATTTCTATTGGTTTATTGAAAGGAAGAGTTAATGTTTAATTTCTTTTTACCAATTTTGCATGCTTATGTATGGTAATGTGAGCAACTACTTTAAGGTTACAATATGCAATATAACAACCATTGTTGATTTCCTATGATCTTGTTTTAAAATTCTATAGTGTTTTTAATTTTTTAAGAAATTTTTTATCCTCTTTAAAATAAAAAAAAAGAAACTAAAAAAAAAAAAAAAGTCTCTGCACAGCAAAAGAAACAGCCAACAGAATGAAAAGACAAACTACAGAACAGGAATACATTTGCCCACTATTCCTCAGAGGATTCATGTCTAGAATAGATAAGGAACTAAAAAAAATTAGACACACCAAAATAAAAGACCTAATCAAAAATTAGGCAAGTGAAATGAAAGACACTTCACAGAAAAATAACCAATAAAAACATGAAGAAATGCCCAACACTGCTAGCCACTAAAGGAATGCAAATTAAAACACTAAGATTCTTTCAATATTAACACAAGCCACCCTAATGGCAAATTTCGGATTGCTTTCACACATGGTTGAGACAATGGAGGCAAAAGTATTTATTTTTCTTAAATTTCCAGTACTAGAATGCATAGAAAGAAACCCACCGACAGTCTTACATGAGAAAGAATGGCCATCATTAAGAAACCAAATACTTCCAAATCCTGGTGAGGTTGTGGGGAAAAAGGAACACTTCCACATTGTTGTTGGAAATGTAAATGTATACCATCACTATGAATATTCCTCAAAAACTAATTGATAATTCCATTTGACCCAGTGGTTCCCCTTCTAGGGATTATCCTAATGTCTACACATGTGTTTATAACAGCACAACTCACAGTTGTTAAATCTTGCAAGTGATCAATACGTCCATCAACAGCTAAATGGATAAAGAAAATATGATATTTATGCACAACAGAGTACTAGTCTGCCATAAAGAAAGAGAAACTTAAATTATTTGTAGGAAAATGGATTCATCATTCATTTTGAGACCATACTGTTAAGTGCAAAAAATAAGACATAGAAGCTGAAATGTCACATGGTTTCTCTTATTCAAGAAACCCAAGTTATAAACAAAGAGCAAAATCAACCCTAGGTAATAGGAAGTGGGAAGCTAGATCTTCCTCCACTTGGAAGAGGATCGGGAGGTGAAGAGGAAGGGAGGGAAGAGAGGAAGGGAATTAAGGTGTCCCCACTCTATTCAAAGAATATAAACCTTATGTACTGCAAATGTGCATTAATAAAAATAATTTTTTTAACTTAGGAAACACAAATTGATAGTACAACGTTTGAGACAGAAATATAGATGACTTAAAGAACTAATTTAGAAACATTTGTTTGTTAAAAATTATTTTTTAACCAAATGACTTAAAATTTATGAATGAGCACGTTCAACTTAAAAATGCCACCTCTTGAACAAAATTTATGAGGTGACACTGAAAAATTAGGACTGTGTTCCTACAAACTGTAAACATATCTGTCATTTTATCAGGCTCGTTTTTAAGAAGTCAGCCTCATTGAAAGAAGCAAGAAATTTGGTTTAAAATGTCATTTTCCTGCTTTATATTTTAAAATGTCTTATAACATCAACACCTGCTGGTGTTCTCTTAAGCGTCAGTATCTCAGTTTGTAGTTTTTCATGGCTGGTCTTTCTCTTTAGGTCTTAAAGGACAATTTTTGCTTCCTAGGTCAACTTTCTTCATCTCATTCTTACCAGAAGATGAAAACATGAGAAAGAAACAAAATATTTCCTTGGCAGAAGTTATTTGCAATGGGTTATTTCCAAGCAAAATAAACAAAAGAAATAGTGTTTAGAAGGAATTGTTCAATGGATAGGTCCATTGGAAGCTTCAGTGAAGAATTACTTCTACTCTTTGTTGCAACTTTTCTCAGGGTGAAGTGTCTTAAGTAGTGGTCTCCAAATCCGACTGTTGGTCAAAATATGCTGACTTTTAAAACAAAACAAAACTGGTGCCAAACTCTACATAGACCACTTACATTAAAATCTTCAGGGATTCAATTTAAGTTTTGATACATTTTTTGAAGGTCTCTAAGTAATTTAAATGCTGAGCTAAATCTCTGATCCGCTGTTACTCCTAACATTCCTTCAGCAACATTATAAGAATTACTTTTACACTTCTTTGCTGCGGAAGTCATCTGATAAATGAGTTAGAGGGGTCATTTGCATAGTGGGCACAGGAAAGCAAGACAATTTGTTCCTGTAATAAAAAGGTTAATTAAACAAGTTAGAGGCTCTGCAAGAGTGATAATGGAGGAGGCAGTTTTGTGTTTTCTCTGTAATTGTTTGCTGTTTGTTGTAACTGCACGTGAGGCAGCAGCTAAACTATGAGATGAGACCTCAGTATCTGATCTATGTTTTCCTATAAATGTACATTTCTGTTTTTACATGTGTTCAGTACTTTCATAAAACTAAAACTCACTTCACCCTTAGGTAAAAAATAGGACTTAAACCTAATTTACTAACTGGATGAACAATGACCGTGTGTACGCATTGAGCACTGTCTAGGTATTTTTCACAAACCAGCTGATTTTTCTGTTCACTACATTTTCAGGTTTCATGTTCCTATGAATTTACAGAAATCAAAAGAGAATAAGTCCAAATTAAATGGAGAAAAGTGTGCAATGCTTTTAATCAGAAAACATTCATCCATCCATCCATCCATCCATCCATCCATCCAACTGTCCATCCATAGTGATACTCTTCCAGTTGGGAAAAAAATTAAGATCTCTGTATTGAATATTAGGAGATTCTTGTGATCTAGTTAAGAACTATTTTCCAAACCTGGAAAGTACTGCTTGGCAAAAATATTGGGGCTATTCCTAAATAACTCTGTGATGATTCCATTCAGCACCTACACATTCTGCTCATTCTTCCCTAGCGACTTACTGGATAATCCCTTACCTTTCTTAATGCTTTTTCTTGGAAATCTTATGGGCTTTTCAGATCTTTCTCTAATTTCTATTTCAGTTTTCTCTACTACCTGAACTACAGCCACTTATTTCATCTTGAAGTCATTCACATAAAAGTTCATTTTATGTCTTGCAGAATTAATACAATATTTTGCAAAGATATCCAAAATTCTACTTACACGTGTAAACATCTTAAATGCATTCTGACAATTATCAATATTTTAATAGTATCAAAGGATATCAGAGAATATAGTATAAAGTTCAGATTTGCTTCTATGTGTTTTTCCCATGGTTTGTTTTAAGGTGGTTGCGTTCTTTGGCATTATGGATTCAAATTAGTTTTGTACTCACATTTACACGACTATATAGGAAATGCAGTAAAATTTTGCCAAAATCATGATACTAGAAAACAATTAGATAAGCAATATCTCTGTCCTAAAGTGATATATGATATATATGTAACAAAAAGTGCCTTATATATTAACTACTGATCCATTCCATTGCTTTAGCTCAACTCCACTGAAATCAATGAGACCATATTACTTTTACTGAATTGCAATTTATGTGCAGAGACTATTGCACACTCTACATACATGACTTTATTTAAGCTTTATAATAAAACTCTGAGTAAAGCTTCACAAGTAGTCAACAATTTAGAATAACAATCCAAAACATGAGAAGGTTAGGAAATACGTACAAGGTTTTGAACAGTAGGAGAAATAACAGATTCTAGTCAAAGTATGTGTAACTCAACTACTTTATTCAAATTAATCATGCTATTAAAGGTTACTGTTGAACAGATAGCTCTTACTAGATTTAGAAAAACATTCTTAACTAGTTTAGTAGCCATGTACATGATCCTAACCATTCTGAAGGAAAAAAATTAGAATGCACTTTTTGTTCTAAAACTATCCTTCTTTTGATTTTATTTTGCTGTTTACATTACTCGACTTTCACCAGTAAAGTTTGCTAAACTCTTATTTTGTAGTATATGAAATTTCTTACAATAAGTAATTTTTTAAGAAAAAAGGAACACATAAGACCACACATATTAAAGATAAACAGTAAAACATTTGAAATTGTATATGTGCATGTCTTGGTTACTTTTTTCTTGTTGTTGAGACAAAATACCCAACACCCAAAGTGACGGAAGGAAAGGTTTATTTAGCTTACAGTTTTTGGAAGTTTCATTCCATATTTGGCTGGTTCTGAGGCACAGTGGCACCTGGCAGAGGGCAACAGTTCATGGTGGCAGTAGGCAGCAAAGCCACAAGCATAAGAAGAAGGGAGGAATGGCCAACAGCAGCCTCTTTCTCTCCCTTATATATACAAACTACCCACCCTAGGGCAGGTATAGCTCTCACACCCATAATCCCAGCATTGGATGAGGGATCAATCATAAACTCTAAAAGCCATCCCATAACCGCATGAGGATTTGGGGGGACATGCAGGCACAAACCATAACAGTGCATAAAACTGCTTTGAAAGAAAGAATATCCTTGGGGTGGTTTGGTGTCTGTGAATGATTCCTGGTCAGGTTTAGACAGCCTCTGTCATGTTCAGGAAATAGAGTTGAATATCATGTTCTCCAACATTTATGAATTCCTAGTTTCAAAAATAACACTAGATCTGAAAACAATCATATTTAAAACTTGTATCTGTTTCCTATATAATTTACATTCTGGATTGAATAGAAAGAAAGGTTTCAGTTGACCTCTGCCTATTTCAGGCAGAGACTGGACTGCTTTTCTTTCATGGCTGTTGATAAAAGTTGTGTACTAGTGGATGTCTGTGTTTTCATGTCAATTACGAAAACTTGAGCCTCTGAGAAATCTGACTGCTTTTTTAACATAAAATTTCATCTCAAGGAATAAAGTCTAATCTCCCTGAGATGAAAACCATTATGGCTTGTTGCCTAATGTCATGTGAAAAAGGGTATAGAGAGGCAGCATAGCACGGCACACACAACTAACATAAATACAGAGAAAATACGTTGAAAAAGAAATTATCATTCACAATGGGTCAGTGAAAATGCCAAGTGACCTAACAGGAGAGTTATCAGCGCATTTCATGGCGGCACTGCTAGACTAAAAAGGTTGCCACAAACACAAGAACGATGACTTGTTTCAAAGTTGCAAACTAAGAGCAATCAGTTTGATAGTGATGTCCCAAAGAAAGAAGACAGAGCAGAAGCCCTTTCAAAAACATAGTAACTGCTCCAGAAATTCTCAAGAATAGCTCTCAGAATACCCAAAGCGAAATTCAGTCTGACTGAGAATGTTAGCTGTGAGTAACCAAGCGGGTAAGCATCATAGTTCATCCTGTTGTGTGTTCCCAGTTTTTCACCTTCAAATATTTATTTAATAATTCCAATATGTCTTAAAATCCCACAGCCATATTTTAATTTATAGCATTTTTTTTTTTTTTACTGTAGTGTCCTGTGAAAAGCGATATACCTCTGCATTGTTCGGCTTTCCCCTGGCTGGGACAGAACACCCAGCACCTGCTGTTTAAAGGAGGGGAGGGTAATTTGGCTCACGGTTACAGGGGGTGCACTCCATGATCTGCTGGCTTCAAGGGAATAACATCATGACAGAGAGTATGGCAGGGAGAAGGTGTTCAGAATGCAGAGGGAGAGGGCTGATGAGAGATGTGCCGTCCAGTGACACACCTCTCACTGGGCCCCGCCCCCTAGCATCACATCAGTAACCTCATTCTCTGAGGAGTGCAGTGTCCCCATGACCCAGTTACCCTGTAGGAGTCTTCTCGTCTAGCCAAGTCGGTGCAACCTATAATGGATGATATCTTCAATTTTATCTTCTATAAAACAAAAATACAAAGGATTGCACGAACAGTAGAATCAGCTCCTGCATCTCAGAGCGGCTACTTCTAATGCTTGTCTCCAGGCTGTCATGAATACTGTGTTGTGTTATTGTTTGCTCTTTGGTGTGTCTAAGTGTGTGTGTTGCATTTGTGTGTGTATAAACTGAGCTACAACTAAGATAAGCTTAGCTGAACAGCATTAGGACAGTTGAGATGGTAGGACTCAGCTAATTCATAGCTACGGTCCAGGGCAAGATGTGCTAAACATGGCAGCATATAAGCAAGAGTTCTGCCCACCCCACAATAAGTCCCTACTCTTTCCTTTGGAACCATCACTGAAGTGTGTATGAAAGCAAAATTAGCTTCAGGAGAGGATATTTTTAAATGCTACCACCCATGAACTCTGGCTGAAAAAATAAATTCTCAAGAGCAGGAAAAATTAATCATGGGTAAAATTATGAAATGGAAACACGACTAGGTATAAATTATTATCAGTGGTGTAGCTGTGAAAATTAATGTAAGGATCATCTGATCCTAAGACCCAGACTTCCTAGAATCAGAACCCAAAATATTTATTTCTGCTATGCGAACACTGACAGTGCTTGAGCTATAAAAATTCAGCAAAAGGAAGAATAAACTTCTCATTCACAAAGAGTTTGGCTTCAGGATCCTTTTACAATCTTAAAAAATATCGAAAAACTAAAAGTCTATTTATGTAGGTCTTATCTATTTTGATTTCCCATTGAAGAAACAAAACTAAAAGTATTAACTTATTCAAAATAACAATTAATAATCCAGTGACATGTAAACATGAGCAATGTATTTATTCTAATGTATTTGGAGTGACCCTTGGCAGGTTGTATTTAATACTTCTATGGTGTGTTGATGCCATGAGAATCCATTGTTTGTGTGAATTCCTTACTTGTTCACTTCTTCAAAAACACATTTAAAAAAACTGCAAAAGCAGTAATGGAGTAGAAGTAGTGAAGGATTTCAAAAGTCCAGGGTTCTGGCTTCAAAACTTTGATGTGCCATCTAAGAACTACATGACCAAAGAGCTCATTCTTTAAATGCCCCACCATTCACTTTCCTTACCATCAAAGTGAAAGAAATGACCATCTCCAGAGCTTGACAAAGCTCCAAAATAAATATTTATGGACCAAACTAAAGAAGAAATTCCCACTATCTCATAGATTCCATTCCACATTTAATTACAGAGCCGATCATGGATGTTGAAAAAGGGAGGAAAATTGGAGCCTGCGTTGAAAGCCCCGTCAGAGGGAAGCAGCTAATGTTGCATGGGAAGAGGGGGGAGAATTCTGATATGGCTCCAGAATTCATGTCTACTGGTGTATACTCTCCCTCCCCGGGATTGTTATAGGATAGTAGACCCTTGAATAAAGTTTATTATATGACTATGATAGCCAGGCTTGTGATTATGCTTTATTGTTTAAGACGCTGTGTTATCTAAATAGAGATTTTCCTGTTGGCTGGGAAGAGTAATCATCCATACTGTGACAGTACCAACTAAGACATGAAAGTGGCCTCTATAATTTGAGTGACCTTAAAGCCTGCAAGAAAACCAGGGACTTCAGTCTTAAAACTGCAGAAAGCTGAATTCTGCCACACACAAAATGAATGAGCTTGGAAGACAACCTAGAGCCTGAGATGAAAGCGTAGCCCAACCCCCTGCTTTGCATTTTATTTTGGTACGGTCCCGAACAAAAGCTTTAAAGCAGACCACTCACATATAAAACAAGGATACATATATATATATATATATATATATATATATATATATAATATCCCTGTTGCCTCCTGCCACTTCGTTTATGGTGATTTGTTGCATAGCAATTGAATAAAAGGAGTTGGGGATGAACTATGAGAGCTCTTACAGCTGCTTCAAAAGCATTCAGACACTAGGACCTGCACAGATCAATGACTTGGAGAACCACTGGTCAGTTAGTGGTAAGCCTGATAGTATTTGACTCAGGAATGAAGCAAATCTGATATGAGAAACAAGAGACAGGAAAGATAATAGCACAGTTGATGTAGGTAAAAAGATCATTAAATTCCCTAATGAACAAAGATTTCAAAACCTCTGTAAGAATGGATGTTACTTTTTACAATAAAAAAAATTTAAAAGAGTTTCTTAGGAAGGATAGTTCCTCCTTCATTTCTCATTTTTTTTAACAGAGCACTCTGACAATATTATTTAAAAGTGTTACCCCTGAAGCTGCATTATGCTTGCTTATCTTGATAGAATACCAGGTCATTTTGTCCATGTGCTTAGCTATTAAGTGTGTGTCCCAGACAGAAAATAAAAGCAAATAGCAAAGCAAGTGATTCCATTTCCTGAAATATCCCAATTAATGAAATCTATAGGTTGGACTGTGTTGGTACTGTACGGTCAAGGAGAGGTTAGAAGTCAGAGACATCAGTGGAATTTGCCTTCAGCTTTAAATCATATTTGTGGAGATTTTTAAGGCCCCTGAAATCTTGCGAACTGAAAGGACTGTAGATCTGAGGCGTTCACGACCTGCAGTCCCTAACGTCTAGTAATTTGTGATGAGTGTAAGAAGCCAGAAGAAATCTTGTCTCTGATACTTGTACTGTCAGACCAGATGAGCTCCCTGAGAGTGACCATCTTTTGTTTTAAAACTAAACTATGTTAAATAAATGTACTGAACAGGCCTATTGCAATCCTTCTTGGCCTTTCACCTATGCATGCTGTGTGCTTCAAAAGCTGCTTCACACTGTGTTCCCCAGGATTCTTTCTATCATTAACTACTTAGACTGAATTCCCATTTATTGCATTGTAATCACTTTTGTTATGAGTTTTGATTGTTTACATGTGAACCTCCCACATTTTCCTGTATCTCTGGGACTACATTATGCGTTTTGCCAAAGCCAGGGTCTGTGTCTTTTAGTCAATCTGCATTTCCGTATTGCCTTGCTCTGGCACCTGTTCATAGGAGATACATGATCAAGATTTCTCCCAAGTGACAATATTTGCTAGTGTTTGTGATTGTTGTGTTTTGTCTCAGTTTAAATCCCACAGTTGGTATATTTTCTTCTGGCTCAGGCTTCAGCAAAACAGACAGCATGTGTCTGCAGACATTGACCTGTCTCCAAGTGGCATTGTGCAGACATTGACCTGTCTCCAAGTGGCAGAGTGAAACACTTTGGTTGTGGGAAAAATTGTTTAGAAGCCTTGGAATTGAGCCCTTTGTGTACCAAATCGACATACTGTGTAGCTAGTTTTATCTTTGCTTAAACCAGCATTGATAAAACTATCAAAGATTGTGTTATAGTTTGAACGGCTGTTCTTGAAGCCCCACCAAAAAGAATGGCTTTCATTTAAACCTTTGAATGAATCCTCATCTTGCTGACTATCTCAGAGTTTTAGAGAGTAGAAGAACTTAAGTTTTTTCAATCTTACTTATCACAAAAAGGCCTTAAAGATATTTAAGTACTCTATTTTGTCACTTTCTCTTTAGTTTATTATTCCACTTACCATCATTCTGTGCCCTTTGACCCTTCTTGACAGAAATTCGGTTTTCTAAGAACCCTTGTTTGGATGAAAATTCAGAAGTGTGTAAGAGCTTTCTGATATTTTGAAGGGCTCTGCTATAATCTGGAGCTGGCTTACCGTACTCACAAGGAAAAAATAACAACAGCAACAAAACTCTTCTGAGAGAACTTGTAGAACACCTTAAAACAGCTTAAAATGTTCTTCATTACAAGAGAAATGATTAAATTATGACACGAGAGAAATTAGAACCTGAGGTTTTTGGAGTGAGGACATTTTTAAGTCTCACAGCTGAAATGCGTGTAGTGCTTTAGCTGAGATCAGCAAAGCTTTTAGGCTAGTATTTCTTAGGTAAGCCTAGGGAAGTTTAGCTTTCAGAGCAAATAGGTCAAGGCAAGAGAGTGGTATTAATTACAGCTAAATCCTCCAAAGAACTCCACCACAAAGCTACAGATATAAAGGTTAAAATAAATTCCACAGATTTACAAGATTCTTTATTTGTATTTAGCAGACTCAGAAGCACTCAGCATAAATTAAGTGCAGGCTTTAATTCCACCTTTAAAAAAGTACAAGCATTTAATGCCATTCCTTGATCGTCCATGATTCCTATGAGGTTATACTTTTTCATTTTATTTGTTCTGCATATGCTTATTTTTACAATTATTTGCCATTTAAGATCTTAATTGCTGTTGATGCTGAAGTAGGTTGTTTTTAGAATGGAAGGTCTAAAATTCAACCTCATCCCCTGATCTGTGCATCTTTTAAGTATTAAGTAGATTTAGTAAAGCTCAGACCTTTTACAATCA
The DNA here is from genome assembly GCA_004027595.1 of Dinomys branickii. Taxonomy (NCBI): domain Eukaryota; kingdom Metazoa; phylum Chordata; class Mammalia; order Rodentia; family Dinomyidae; genus Dinomys; species Dinomys branickii. The sequence goes on from PVLD010006189.1 coordinate 10,650, forward strand.
CAGCAGAGAGCTATGAAATGTAGGACAGAAAAGCCTCCCGCATGTCCCACTCTGCCTTCTTACCTCCTACATAAAACTTCCTGCCTAACACGTTTCTGCAGAACCTGACTTTTCCGCTCCTGACGATTGTTAACCAGCCACAAGTGAGCACCGGTGAGTGCATCATGTGCGAGTAGAATGAACACAGAGAAAAGAAAGATTAATGAGAAAGGAACCAGGCAAAGCCGAAGCAGGATATGAAGGTGGCCTTAGGAGGTGCATAAAAGAATTGAAATAGGAAAGGTTTTAACTGCTGAGGGAGAAATCTAAAAATTTGAACTCATTTTCCCAATTGTGTTTTCCTGTGATCGTGGGTGACGTATTTAATGGGTGAGATAGGAATGCTACAGGGGCTGATAGGTAGACTGTTAGATAGAACAAAGTACTTTGTCCCATCTCTTTTGACATTCAGTTGCTCTGCTACAGATTCAGTTTACCTAAATCCACAATCTAATTCCATTTTAAGTGTACACACAAACAGTTTTCCAGTACTATACAGTGTCCTCTGCAATCATACTACAAAGACGTCCATTATGCTGTTGAGTGCTTTGGTGAGAATCATCCCTGATTTCAAAAATGTACTTTATAGTGCTTTACTGAGGATCATGGTAGAATCCCAATCAGGGATAGAAATCTGCCAAAATTATAAAGAAACTAGAAAGCTTTTATAAGTAAAAATCAAGAGATAGCCTTGAAACTCCATAGCGTTATGCTTAGAATTTCTTAGCTCCATGCCCTCCCTGCCCCTCATAGCTTCCTCTCTGTTTTCCCTTAGTAGATATCACCACTAATAAGTCATCAGTGTTGACTTCAAGTAAATGGTCCTGTTGACTTGACTGATACCGTGAAGTCCGGTTAGCTGGGTGCATGACACAGCAGTTCTGAGTCAGCGGACTGGCTGCCCTGCTTTAGGACGTGAGGCCGTCAGTTCAGGACATCAGGGTTGTTTATACTGTTTGCCTTCTCCTGTCTTTGCTGACCCTTGGCAACCAGCACAACTTCTGTGAGGTTCAGGTCTCCCATATTTTAATATCTAGGTGGTAGTGCTTTTGCACTGGCCCCCTCAACTAAAAAAATGCAACAAGGGAGTGACTTCATAGTTGTATGAGATAAATGAGTGAAGGGGGGAGTAAAAGGCAAGAAAATTGTTGAATATTGGATTTAGCTGGTGTTCCCAAATAATGTGGGTTATATTTGGTTTTTCAAAAAAACTGAAAATCTGTCTTAGCTGATGAGTGCAACATATATATTTATAAATTACTGCATGGCCCCCAAAGATCTGTCTTAGGTTTTACTGTCTGGTTAGGTGATTCATTAGTTAATTTCTTCTTTGATTTATGCACCAATTTGGGAGAAATTCAATAACTATTCAATTTCCTAGAGAGTATGCGAGTTGCTTTGCGGTAAGATGCTAAATGTAGAACAGGAAACTTTTCTTCATGCATGATAGTGATGTAAAGGATTTTATCGTACAGAATACATGTAATGTAACCTAGAAGATGCTAATGAGTCAGCTTCCTGTCACCATCAATAACTGAGGCAATTAACTTAGAAAAGGTTTATTTTGGTTCACACTTCTGGAGATTTGGGGCCAAGATAAGTAGCCTCTTAGCCTTGAGCCTTTAGCAAAGGCGGCACATCACAGCAAGAGTGAGTGCTGAGGAAGGCTGTTCACTCCATGATCCAGGCAGTAGATTGAAGATGAGGTAGAGATTTGGGGGCCTTCTTCTCATGATTTAAAGATCTGCCTCTAAGCCCCAGCTCCTAAGGTCCCAACAACTCCCCAAAGCACCACCTGGGGACAAAGCCACGAACATGTGGACCATGGAGGGATGCTTCTGAAAGCATTGCACAGTAAACACTGTAAAGTTAGTAGAGGCACAGTGATTTAGCTGCTTCTTCAGTCAGTACCCACTCACTGAGCTTCACTATGAATCAGTCAATGCTGCTAGGTTCCAGCTTCTTCCAGTGTATTTTGCATGTTTACAGCCTTGAGTCTTCCTGAGAGGTTGTTAGAATTGCTGGAGGTTAGGGTCAACCCCAGCTGTGCTATATGAAGACCCATCATTTAATTTAGTCAAGTGAGTGCATTAAATCTTCAGAAACATGTGTCCAGTTCAGTTCTTTTCAAAGTAGAATATAGATACAAAATATAACAGCTAGATTCTTGGGTCTTATAACTACCTAGGAGTTCTAGTTTGTTTATTTAGTGGTGCTGAGGTTCAAACCCAGGGCCTTATGCATGCAAGGCAAGAGCCCTACCTCTGAGCCACACCCCCAGCCATAGGAGTTCTACTTCCAAAGATTGTCACTGGAACCTTACATATTCACTAACACAAAATTATTCTTAAGTATTTTTAAACTTTGTCATTTATTTTGAGAGCCACTGGTTGATGTGGATGGATACGATAGAACTACCAAAACTTAAAATCTCTCTTTCTTACATGTAGTTTCCAACTGGATGAAAATAGATTTTGCTGCTTTATGGTGGCTTCTAGCGGCAGTGTGTTAAAAGCTTACAGCGTGTCAAAACCATGTGCAAAGCAAACTCAGATCCCACCTTTCTCTCTTAAATTTCCCCTGGACAGATAAAGGAACCACTAAAAGTGCTAAATCATATTTAGCGTAGCTTCAGAAAAGAAGTTTTATTTCGTGGAACAATAATTCTATAAAAGTTGGTAATTGTTATGAATATACATGTGGACAACTAATTATGCTATTTAGTTAAATGGAAAACCAAAATCTCTGAGGGTCATACCAGATGGCAATCAATGTAGCTATCTTCATACATATTAAATTATTGGTTAAATCATGGTGTTTCTATTTAACGTATTTGATAAATGCTATTAGGTTTGGTATATATCTTAAAGGATTCCAAAATAGATCTTCATTTGTAGTAGGTAATTCTTGAAAGATAATTAGTGTATTTTACAAATTTGGTATGATAAATACTAACCAAATTTTACAGCTATACAGAATGTCTTTTCAAATAAGATCATACATATAGTTTCCAGGTAGAAATACATTACTTGGGAGCAGGACACAAATACAGCTGGTATTCTGAGAAATATTCAAGCACATGTGAGTACTAACTCACTAAATGTTTACACTTACTCTTTTCTTTGAAAAGTGTGATTTTAAAACACATATTAACTATCACAAAATACGTGGTAGCATTGTGATTTCATTAATATGAGAGGATAAAGAGATGATGTTCACACTGGTAAATAAATTAGGCTAAGGTTTGCCTACACGTTGGCAAAAACCTCTAAGTTTAGTCATCATTACTTCATTACCACTTTGTTCAATAGTTCACTGTGTGTAATGTGTAGATTAGACATCAAGAAAATTCATCTTAATTACATGGGTGCAACTTTGAAATCTTGTAAAAAAAGATAAAAAATTTTTATCAAGTATAAATTAATAAACATAGCTGGGGATATATCTCGGTGACATAAGTGCCTGCCTGGCAAACACAAGGTCCCGAGTTCAATCCCCAGTACTGCAAAAAATAAAAAAATAAAAATAAAAAATTAATAAACATATTTTCTATCAACCTGGCCTATTTTTGTCTTTCATATTATCAATGTTACACTATATGCTGCATGAAGTTTAAAAGTAATGTGATTAGCTACGATTAACCTGCTAATTAGTGAGCTCATCAGTTTTATAGATTAAAGACAATGTCAAATTAAGGTAATTCTACTATTACAGATAAATAATACAGGCTCGATAAATACTCACTGACATAAAACAAGCTTGAATAATGAAAATGTAGTTCTTGATAGGAAGAGCGACAGAAGACAGATGATAAAATCATTTCTATAAGGCATTTGAGCTTCTTAGAAAATCAAATATAAAGTTTAGTATCTTTATTGTAAATGTCTACATAATATATCGTCAAAGGAGAAAAACATAAAATTAATTAAAAACGACAAAATGGAAGCCTATAATAATGCAGTATGTATCATTTTGCTTTTTGTTTGTTTTGTACATACATCTGAATTTGAAATTTTAGAGCTTTCAAAAAAGCACAATATAGCAAACAGAAATTATTAATCTTCTGCTGGTGGAACAAACTGTAGCAATTGATCATAGACTGGCTTTGTTTGGAAGCTATGAGAAACAACCAACTTGAAGGTATGCAAGCTTAGACACTAAAATCATCCTAACTACATGCTATGGGGAGCATTAAACTATGAAATAAATTTTTAAAAAGTGTCATTTAGAGAGGTGGACACTCATTCTGTACCCATCTGCACAGAATCCCCTAAAGGGGGAAGATGCCTGCCTCCACTGCACATACAATAAGCATTTACAAAAAAATGAGAAAATCGTTCACTGTGTGAGAAACATTCTACCCCTCAGAAATCTAGGAAAAGGGTTTGGAAATGTGGATAAGGACTATAAAATAACTAAATGATTTACTTTCATAAATAAATGATTGATAGATAGGTAAAGGTATATAAATAATGTAAACCAAAAGAAATTTCATAAAAATAGCATAATTTGAAATGTACACAAGAAGTTTCCAAAAATAAAAACTATGGGTAATGAAATTGAACTACATAAGTTCATAATAGTCTGAATTTCTTCCTCCTGAATAAAACCAAAACCATTTCTAGAAACAGATGCACAGTAGTTAGGCATAAAATTTTACACTGATGGCATTTTTTTTTAACACTTTAATACTGTTTTTTTTTTAATTTTTAAAAGTAAAAAAATGAAAACATAAACAAACAGACAGCCATTTGCAAAGTAGCACAAGAATAGTACAATCAATACTGAATTACAGACAAGGTGACAGGGAATTAACAATCGTATCACACATTGACAACTTGAAAGTGTGTACTGAGGAAAACAAATAGAGACATGCAAGATTTATCAAATAATTAATCATTAACTCTTCCTTTCAGTAAAGTGATAGAAGTCAATTGTACAACTCTGTTAGCCATCCTGCATATACACACATATGTAATCATCCCTTTCTTCCTTTTTTCTTTGCCCTCATCCCAGTTGCTCTTTACTTTTGAGCAGTTTCCTTTTGCATGGGTAAATATATTCTTACTCAGACTTTGGGCCAACATAGAAAAGAAGATGCTGAATACTAGAAGTAAATTTGAACAAATAGATTGATAAGTATTGATAAGCAAATAGAGCAATAAATATCTAGGAAATTTTTTAAAGAATCAGATAAAATAAACCAATCATAGTATCAGTGTTTATTGGTACTGGTTTTAAGTCAGAGTATATATAAATTTATGCACAACCACAGGGTAAAAGATGAATATATTTTGAAAGAATATTAAAGATAATAATTTGTTTTAACTTCCGTTAACTATGCCTTAGAAAATTAGAATTTTTAAAAAAATTATGAATGTTTATAATAGAGATAAAATGACAAGAATTATGCATAAAAGAAATGGTTGGAACAAATGCCAATTTTCCACTTAATCAGAACAAAATTAATAGATTAAACCATATATCAGAAAAATTATATGAGGTTTTAAGTATTTGCACAGGGCTAGAGATATAGCTCAGTGACATAAGTGCTTGCCTGGCAAGCCTGAGGTCATGAGTTTGAGTCTTGGTACCAAAAAAAAAAAAAAGAAAGAAAGAAATGCAAAAAGGGGCCAGGGATATAGCTCAATGGCACAAGCTTCTGCCTAGCTAGCACAAGGCCCTGAGTTTGATTCCCAGTACCAAAAAGAAAAAAATTTGCACAGTGACTTGTTTGAAAAATGACAAAGATTTTACCTAAAATGATATAAAAAGTGATATAAATGTATTGACAAAAATAGTGATAAAATGTATTAAGATTAGTTTTTTAAATGTTATTAAAGCAAAACAATTATAAGGATTGTTTATGGTGATATTGTGATCAAATGACACATTTTTACAAAATGATGTGACAATTTGAAGACTATAAACACCTGACAAAATGCCCTAAGTCTAAATGAGCCAAAGGGAACAGAATCTCAGGGCAAAACTGACACATTTTACTTCATCCCATTTAGCAAGTTATTGAAACACCAGACATAAGAATTTGTGTGACAAAGGCTATTTCTCATAATGCAGAAGAAATTATGTGTTCTCTGGCACAAATTGCCAGCAAGCATCAGCACAAAAACTGCATGAAATTTCCAAGGAAAAAAAAAACAAAAAACAAAAAACAAAAAACTCCTCACCAAACCAGAATTAATAAGTTCCTGATTGAATCCAGAGGAGAACATGGTCTCCCCAAATTGCCACTACAATCAAGGAAGAACTGTGGGTGTGGGAATCTCTCGCCCAATGGTCTTCCCCAATCGTAATAGCAAAAGCCACTGGAAAACTGCAGGAGGGAAAACTTGCATCCTCTTTGGCTAGAGATACTTGATAGAAAACAGTTCAGAAGCAGAAGACAGACCAAAATGCAAGTGAAAGTCATGCCAGAGGCATTAGCCCAGAAGCAGGACTCAAATTGGGGCATGAACTGTTCAAATTCTCAGATTAAAAAACAATAAATTAACATATAATAAAATAAGAAATAACCTATAAAAGGGGATTCTGGAGAGAGGGCAGAAAAACAAGGGAACACAGGAAATAAATCTCATGACAACAGATCTATCTGGAGACAGATACATCAGACTGAGGATTCTCATCTGTTATCCCCCAACCATGTTCAGCTCCAGCAGCAGGAACTTTGACCTGAGCCAACACAGTGCAAGTACTGGCACAGAGGCTGGATATCAATGAGGAATCGCCAGGAGCAAGAAGACCACAAAGAGGGAGAGCCTCGTCTCTGCTCAAATCCTTGGCACAAAGGAGACCAGAGCCAAAGAGAAAAACACCAACTGGGAGGAATAGAAACGGAACAAAGATTCAGCAGCTACATGTGGAGGAAAAGATTGTAGCTTGAACCCAGGTAGATTACAAAACCAAGCATTGACAGAGTATAGCAGAACCAAGGACAACTGTAAAGACCAAAACAACCAGTAATTTATTAGATGCGGATGTGAGAACTACTCATTTTCAGGCAAAATAACTATCAATAATACTAACCCTAAGGATGACGAAAATAAAGGTGAATATGCAAATGTATATGTGATAAGCATGTTTATAAAGTGCAAAGAGAGGCAGTATGAATAAATTTACAAAAGGAGCTAAAATTCAGACATAAATATGGTACTGAAGAACTTAGAGGCAGAGTAACAGAAAAAAAATGCTCTTTAGATGCAATCAATATCAGGTTGGGAAGGTAGAAGGAATATATGAGCTTCAAAATAGATTACAGGAAATTACTTAATATGAAAAATAAAGAGAACAGCACTGAAGAAAAATGCACAGACTCTCCAGAACTCGTAGGACATGCAATCCATGCCCACCTCAGGATAGAAGACTAAAAAAGAAGTAACTAAAAAATAGAAAACAACAAACAAGAGAAGGAAATTTAAATATACATGGAGAAACAATGGCTGACAACTTCCAAACATTAAGGAACAGATTTGAAATATTCAGCACTAAGTAAAGTTACATAGAAACTACCTTACCTGGGTGTGTCAGTCAGGGCTTACTAGAGAAACAGATATAACACAAGATATACAAATGTGTAAGAAATTTTAAGACTGTCTTAGGACAGTGAGTCAAAGAGTTGGATGAGGAAATGTGCAGAGGGTATCTGCACACTGGAGACCGAAAGATTCAATCCAGGATCTGGAGTTCACAGCAGTGTTTCATGCAAGTCTGTATCGGGAGGCTGATGGGTCTGTGACAGAAGACTGAAGGCCTCCAAGGCGGAAGCCGAAGAGTCTGCAGTAGAAGCCAGGAAATGACGTCTAAGCTGAAGGTGAGGACCGGAGCTCCTCTGAGGAAGAAACTCTCCACCCTTCCTTGTCTGCTTTTTATATCACGTAGGTGACGAGTCATGCTAGGTTGGCTCTCTAGGGTGTAGAACTGTTGGGGACCACTACAAAGTGGCTCTGAGCAGGATTTAATGTTAATGAATTGGCTTTATGTGTTTACTTGTGATTTGTCTGAAGCTCAGGCAACTTTCCGACAAGATAAGACCACAGCTGAGGGCGTCTGGCTCCAACCAATTAGCCACAGGAGACTGCAGCTGCAGGCCCCATGCTCCTAACGACCTAAAGTTAAGGTGGTTCTCCTGACTGACAATTTACTACTTGAAAAATGCTCCCAAGGTCCTGCAAGATTCCCACACTTTCTTGAGTCTCCTCTTCCTTTGTTTGAAATCCAGATAAATACGGGCTGCCCAGAGAAGTCTTTGGCTGAACTCAGAGATGAAACTGTGAGAGGGTTAGTCCCTCCTGGAGCCCTAAAATCATTTCCATTGTTTCATTTTTATTTGAGCCTTCACCATCCACTCGCTTGGGAGATTGCAGGCCTGATCAGCCTGAGGTAATTTAGGGTTATTTAACCCAGTTTTTGATATAGAACTGCTGAGCTGATTAGTGAGTCAAATTTAGTTAAGCTTCTGTTATTAAGCTTCTGACTTGACAAGTGGTGGTCCACTTGTAAAACCAGCTGAACTGAGTAAGCACAGTTCTGGGTGTGGGAGGCCCACCTAAGGACTGTTGCCAGCAGCGTAAGAGGCAGAACTGGAGAAGTTAGGCTACTGGGAGCTGAGGAAGGCTGTTGGGAGTTAGTAGAAGCTACGAGGATCTGTTGCTTCTTTTGGAAGAGCTCGTCATGCTGGCTTTCCTGATGAACTTGGCTGTTTTCATCTTCCAAGGAACTCTGGACCTTGTTGGCACTGAGAAAAGCTTTGGTTCACTTTGGGTGAGCTCGGGTCTTCACTGTCAGCATCACTTCCTGGCTCCGAAAGAAGATGGTACACTGCCGGTCTCCTGCAGAAGCTTGCTGCATTGGCTTTCCTGATGGGAACTCAGCTGTCCTGATTATCAGAGGAGCTCAGGACCTCACTGTTGCTAAGGAGGACTGTGGTAACTTTCATGTGAGCTCTGGTTCTTACTTTGAGCATCGCTTCCTGGCTCCAGCCAGATTCCTCAGCCCGCTAGCACAGATTCTTCATCCCACTGGCACAGACTTTCTAGATTCCACCACTGGCCTTTGAGCCTTCCCAGTGCAGATCTGTGAAAGAGGCCTGTGGGAGACATTGTTGTGGACTCTGAGCCTCCAGTTGGATTTGTGGGAGGCACTGTTACAGGCTCTAGGTCTTCAAATGAATTCATTCAGGATATGATCATGGGATCCAGGTCCTCAGCTGGATTCCTGGTTTATAGTATATGGACAGATTTCCTGCACTCTCTTGTATATGATTCTTTGGATGACTATTATAAATAATCTTATAAAATGTGTGTTCTGTATTATATTGTTGATCTTGCAATAAGCCCCAAATCATAACAGCTTCTAAACTTATCAAGTTTACACAATTAATCAACCACTACACAGGGCTAATCACAAAGTGAAACCTTGAAAATAGGTTACACAGGAGGAAAAACAATGAAATAGTACTGATTTTGAATCACAACCTCTGACAATGTGAAGACTTTAAAGATTTAGAAGTGATGAAAAGAAAAAAAGAACTGTCTGTTCTAAATTCTCTATCTCAATAAGATATGATTTAAAAATAATATTAAATATACTTTCAGATTAAAATCTTTTAAAAACAAGCACAGACTATTGCCAGTGCAACAGCAATACAGGGAAAGCTAAAGAAAGTTATTTTGCCTAAAGGGAAATAGCATGCATGAGAAATTCAAATGTCTAAGATGAAATGAAGAGTCTCAGGAAAGAGAAATCTGGAGGTGTAAGAAATAGATTTACTTCATTTAAATATAGGTATTTTTATATAATACCTAAAAAGGAAGGTAGATTTATAAAGAAAAAGTATACCAAGTAATTCAGGGGCTTCTCATGAACTAGATTAAATATATAACAAAAAATATTAGCAGTGGTAGGAAGTGGGTAATTTTAATAGTTTGAAACACATTTCCTCTATTTTGTCAAGGATAATTCAGAATTAACTCTAAGTACATTAATACGTGTTTTAAGAAACATTTAAATCCTTAGTGAGACAAAGATTCAAAGATGGATAGGTAAAAAGGCAATAGAAGAATTTTTTAAAAATATATGTATATAAGGGATTAACAAAAATGATGATGGGAATAGACAAAAAGGGGAACATAAAACAAAATAGAAAAATTTCTGAAGTAAATGTAATCGTATAAATAATTACATTTTTAAAGCATCCAAACACTCAAATGAAATGGCAGAGATTACCACACTGGATTTCAGAAAAGCAGGAATATTCTCTATCTTCAAGAGACCTCGGTTTTAAATGCAATGATATGAATAGATAGGAAGTCAAAGCATGGAAAACATATACATCCAGAGAGTAGGGGTAAGAAAGTTGAAATGCTTCTACTAATATTAGAGAAATTAGGCTCTCACAAGAAATCACACTAAAAACAAAGAAGTATTCTTCATAATGATAATAATTCTCAAAGAAGATTTCACAATCATACACATGACTGTTAACTTTATATATAATTATATATCCATCAAGCTACAACAGACAGAACTGAAGGGGAAGCTAAACTTAAATGCCACAGGCAAATTTAACATATTTCTTTAAATACTAGAATAATATGAGAATTAATTTGCCACTTGGAAAACATAAATTTAAGGATATATAAACAATATCAATTATTTTAATAGGATTGACACTTGGAAGGAAATATTGAAGAAATGTAGTAAACAATTTAAGAAGGTGGCAAATATGCATAGAAAGGGTAATCATTAGGGACATACATATTTAAGCCATGGTGGATTCCCCTTCAGACTTACTAGAATGGCTAATATTGAAATTTTGAAAAGATTTAAGAATGATCAATCAAGATTGATAAAGGACATAGAGTCGCCACCTGTTGCTGATGGAAATGGAGACTAGCACACCCACTTTGGAAATCAGTTTGCCAGTTTTCTTTAGATTGAAACATGATCTTAGCTTATGACCTTGAGATTTCTCCCCAAAGCATTAAGGGAAGGAATGGAGAAGAGAGAAAGAGAGAGAAGGAGAAGAGGAAAAACATCTTTAATACAAAATTTGTCTTCAGATTTTCACTGGACCTTCATTTGGAATGGTCCCACATTTTAAACTCAAACGCATATCAAGTGGCGAAAGACTGAGCTGTATATTAACTAGTGAAAGATTGTCATTCATTCATATAACAAAATACTATAAAATAATGGAGGAACAAACTTGGTATGTGAAACAATTTGGATTAATTTCAAAAGCATTATGTTAAAATAACCCAAATACTAATGATTGCAAAGTATATGAGTTTACTTATATAAAATACTAGCAGTGAAGAAACTATTATGATAGATCATAAATCAGGATCAAAAAATTCTCACCAAATAAGAAAAATGTAAACATATTGGGAAATAATATTAAACAGGCAAAATGCAAATCTCATTAATTGGCATGTCTCTCACAATTCGCGCTATAATGCATGCATTCTCAAGGTGGACGAAGATTGGTTTTACAGGGACAAAAGTTTTCCTCTTTATATATATATTTAGTTGTTCATAGTTTATAAAATATATGAAATATCAGTGGTATTAAGATTTCATTGATTTTTGTGAGGAATAAGTAAATATTTCAAATTTAGTTTGATGAAAAAAGGTTGGAAAAATACTGCAGTATAATGCAATGAACTTAGAAATGAAAAAAATACACAGTATATGTTCAATTTTTAACCATGATTAAATGACATATTAGATAAGCATTTTGCTTTAAATTCTATAAAACTTGGACAAAATGTGTATAATCTTTTGAAGATATTGGGAGTAATGACCTGAAGCCCCAAGAAAATTAAATGAGCAAAAAAAGGCTTTTCATTAAGTGATGCTGGATTGGCTTCCTATTCCTATATAAAAACCCCTACCTTATGCCATGTACAAAATTAATTTGGATCATAGATATAAACATAAAAGATATAATAAGAAAATTTTAGGGCAAAAATGGCCTCAGGTTGGGTAAAGATTCTTTAAGATTTAAAACTTCTTTTCAAAATTAAAAGTTCTGGACATCCTAAGGGCTCACTAAGTAAGTGAAATGTGAACTCAAAGCAAGTATGAAATAATCCTGATACATGTATCTGACAGAAAGGTTCTATCTCACATATAGAGATATGTAAATACATCTTCCATTATAATTAAAAGATGACAAGTAATCCAATAAACAAAATAAATGACCAGGACAGATTGCTCACAAAGATGTGCAAAAGGCTGGTAAGTATAGAAGCTTCTGGATATCATTAGTTATCAGAGAAATGCAAGTCTAAAACATTAGGTCTTCTCACACACACACACACACACACACACACACACACACACACACACGAATACACACACATGCTCATAAAAGGGTATTAGAATGCTGATCATCACCAGTGCTGGTAAGGCAGAGAAGGAGTTCTGCTGTTGGAACTCCTGCTGTGTAAGGCTGTAAAGAAACTTTGCAGAAACAGTTTAACACTTACTTAATTAGTTAAACATACACCTACTCTATGGCACAGAAATTCCTTTTCTATATGTTTACCCAAAAGAAGTTAAAGCATATGCCTATAAAAAATTTTTTAAAAAGAACAAGAACACTTTGCAGCTTATTGCTCTATACTGAAAAGGGCCAGCTCAACTACGGAAAATAAATGTGCACCAAGCAGAAAAACAGATAAACACCTGCGGTGTGACCAAATAAGGACTAACACAGATTTGCCAAGTAGAAGGGGAGAAGTACTCACGAGATTGAGGATCTCCAAAGTATATTGTGGCTAATAATCCACATACAGAAAATGTGAACCTTGCTCTTCCGTTCATATAAAAGTTGAGAACTGGCAAGATTAAGGTGTGGAGTTGTAAGAGCCACAATAGTCTATTGGATGGGAAGAGACTGGTGCAAAGGGGAACAAGGGGAGGGCAATATTTTATCGTATTCATGATCATGCTCACACAAATATAGACAGCAAGTTACATGCCTCGTCAAACTGCACGTAAACTTTATGTCAATAAAACGGTGTGTCTTCAATGCCTACACCAGTCATCAGGAACTCTACAAAGATGGAAGAGTTTCATAAATCCTGTTTTACTACTTTCTATTGCTTTTATTTTCAGGGTTAAGGACTTTAGGACATGGTTTTCTTTGTTTTGTTTGACTATTTTTGTCCTTTAAATATTGGTTTTTCATGGATGACTTAGGGCCGATTTACCTTTTGTTTCTTTTTATATGTTTTATATTAATTTTGAATCCATAAAAATTTTGTTACACATATATAGAGATATGGATGTAGACATATAGGAGATTAGGTAGATGGATGGATGAATGGATGCTTGGATGGATGGATAGATAGATAGATAGGTAGGTAGGTAGGTAGATAGATTATCATTCCAGTTGAGTTCTTTTCATTATCGTGTATGTTTTCCTTTTTTAAATAGTCTGTTCTAACACCCCCACTGGTTCCTTTCCGGTCCTTTTGTACTTATCATTTTTTAAAAACATCTTATTCTTTAAGAAATAGTACTGACGCTTTGATGCTTTCTACTGATTGCTAGGATTGGATCATCTCTGGTGTCTTCATGGCTTTAACACGAAGCAGCGCTCAGCTCAGCTCCACCAACTGTGGGAGCCTCCACAGAGTCCTGCAGGTTTGGACTGGGATCAGGTCATGCCTCGAAGAAGCCCCCACCACTTTATGATGTTCACGGCACTTTCATGTGGCTTGTTACTGCCTCACAACTGCACTATATGCAGCTATTTTTATAATGCCCTATTTGCCCTTTTATAATGTCCTTTATCCGGAAGAAAAAGTGGCTTGCTTTCTTCAATATGGTGCTAAGACATCTTCACTTTGTTCAAGAAACACACCATGAGTGTGTACTCTGTCTCTTACTATTGCAGCAAATGTGAAAAACTGCAACTGCCTTTAAGTTGGGCTTTTCTCCTGAGTGCTGCCAGTTTAGCTTTATCCATAAGAATGTGCTTCTGCCTTGAAGAGTCTACCTGACATTCCAGTTCCCCTCTTTTTATTTTTCAATACAGCAGGTTAATGCTTTAATGCTTGGCCTACCTGCCGAATCCTGATGCCTAGCTAACCCGTCCTGCATAGGGACTGAAAGCAGCAGAACTACCAAGGTGCTCAACCTGTCAGCAAAATCATCTTGTTCACCTTGCATACATGCAATCAAATGTTTTTTGTCTTTCCTCTTTCACAGGGAAGGTAATTTAAGTACTATGAGTTTATTTCCTTAACTAAAAGGTAGCTTGTTAGTACCTATTTAGCCTAACACACTATTTCAATTTTCTTCTGCTGGACTTACAGTTTTAATGTCCTCCTACATATGTGTTTGTTCGTCTGTCTTTCTCACTAGTCTATGAGGTATATCCATGGAGGTTGGTCCCTTTTCTATCTGAATCACTAAAGTAATGGTAGGGACAAAGTGGACACTCAATAAATATTTGTTCAATAAAATTTTAAAATTTAATGCAACTACAAACTAATTCTCTGAAGAATCAATAAACTTTGTCTTTCTGATAGCTGGGTTCCTAACATGCCAAATAGAAATGCTAAAACCAACTGTCTACTGAGGACTTTTGAGCAGGAAATGGGAAAGTAATCTTAAGATTACAAAATTTCTAATACATCTTTATGTTAATTTTATGGCCACATTTGAAAAGTATATAAAAAGACATTATGCCAAAATTGCTATAAGGCAATCTCACATAAAACTTAAAGATAAAAGGATGTATTAATGTTTCATTGCATTAAATTGGTGCAGAATTAAAATAATGTATACTTTCCAGTAAGGAAGAACTCAGTTTATTCAGGTCCTCAAGAAGTGGGGCAACATCAAAAGTCAGAAGGATAGTTATGGGAAACTGTTACATTTCTCTGAGGTCTGTTAGTCAAGTGCTAGGTAAATATGTGTTTCGTACCCACCCCAGCTCTCCTTTTGGGCCATAAGAAGGTGTGCCAGGGTAAGTGATGTCAGGAGAGGGTAGGTCTGATCTTCAGCACACAAGGGATGTTGAACAAAGGTCTTCAGAGGTGAGGAAAACAAAGGTATGTTGGGGGACTATTCAACAACTTTGAATAAAATGCTTCTAGCACGCAGCTATTACTAATTCTATTTCACCTTTCTCTTCCCCATCGTCTCTAGCTTTCTAAACATTTTCATGTTGTTCCTTGATGCATTCTACTTAACAGTCTCCTGGGTCTAAGAAGGCAACTCTGTCCTAATTTCTACTGCCTCATTACTCGGACATCAGAAGACCCCTGGGAGCAAATAGTGTACAGGCTCTGACTATACATTAAGTCCCTGATGTACAAACATTCAAGTTGCAAACTTTCACAGACACAAACAGACCTCTCATTATGAACATTAGTAGCTGCAAACAAATCTCAGAAGTGGCTGAAGTGTCTGCCCAACATTGCTACTGTTTGCTTACTGCATAGCGCAACATTGCTACAGTGGTGCTGCTGTAAGCTTACTGCGTAGTGCAACAGTGTTCAATAGTACAGTGCTCAGTCGGGGTCTAGGATGTCGGGAAGCAAGATAAAAACCAGTGGTGATGTGGAGGGGACTGCTAGGAAGAGCAAAGCACTATACAGTGTAATTTGCATCAAAGATATATAAGACTCACTTTGTTGGACCTCTGAATGAATCTGACCAAGAAATGTTTTCCCAGAATGGAACTCTTTCATAACTTGGGACTTACTGTATTTTTATTCAGAGGCAGATGCCTAATAAACTCTCTCTCTTTTG
This sequence comes from Dinomys branickii, assembly GCA_004027595.1. NCBI lineage: Eukaryota > Metazoa > Chordata > Mammalia > Rodentia > Dinomyidae > Dinomys > Dinomys branickii. The sequence continues at coordinate 26,478 of PVLD010006189.1, forward strand.
CTTCCTCCTTTCCACTTCTCTAAGACTGAGGAAAATTACTCTTAAGTGAATAAAGGATAAAATTTCAGCTGGTAAGAGTGTTAGATTTGGAAGACACTTGTAGAAAGGAAAACTTGATAACATTTTCCAAAGTATTTTTAATGTACAAATACTAATTCTATAAGCAAATAACAATAAAGCTATGATTTACTGAGTATTTAATACATAGAATTATCTTCTTCATTGATCTCTGGTCTGTTCATCATGTATGCACCCTTATGCTTATTTTTAAGATAATGATACTGAAGTTCAGATAGTTGAAGTCATAAATCCAGTATTCTACAACTCAGAAGCATAAAGCTGGGATTGAAGCAGTGGTTCACAGTTTGCATTGTTTCAAAAGGAAATGTGTCTATCTATAAGGTTCTATCGGCTATCTGCCTCTGGATGGTTAAATATCAGTTTAAAAATGTCAAATTGTTCTAGAGAGTTATGCTCCTTGGAACAACGACTTGAATAATTTTTAATGCTTAGGAAACGTCAGTTGCTTGAGGTGAATTCTTTATATCATATCAATCTAGGTATAAATTCTCTCAAATATAGGTCCAAGCAAAGTTTTCTTATAGTAACCCTCCACTGGCAGAGTCTTCATTGTTTGAAAAACTATATAAAGAGGTTAATGATGTCAGTTACTCCACATCATAAAGTTCTTATGATTTGTTCAGCAACTAGCAGTTTTTAATGAGCTCAGTTGCCTCAAAGATAAAAGTATGTTAAGGCATCCAAGATGATAAAGTATGCATTGTACAGCACTAATCATAATGTCTTAATTAGGTGTTAATGTGGGTTTTACTCTCATTAGAATTTAATGGCAACTGAATATCCAAGTGTTCATTCAGTTAGCATTTTCCAATATCATATTTCTGAAGAGTAGATATTCCCTCCAGACTTAGAAGTTGGTGAGAGAGTGGGTGTCAGTATAAAATAGACCACAAAGAGAAAAATTCCCATTGCTCAACCCTACACTTCACGACAGGTCATAGCAGGTGGTGAAATCAGGCAAGGCATGAATAGCCACTAATAGCACACCTTCTATATACGACCAGTCCTATAATTGCAAGGATACTTGAAATAATTTTGGAGTTCCGAAAGGTCATTATGACAAAAATAATGAGTTAATGTACTTTTGGGAAATTGAGTCAAATAATATTTACTAAACAATCACCATGTGTCAGGTTGTCCTCAAAGGCCTTCACACATTAACATGTGATGTTTATTCTCCTTAAAACAGCAAACTGAAGCTTGGGGAAGAATAGGGTTTGCTACAAGTAACTTAGACAACATACAGGCAAGGTGAGGTTTCAATACAACTTGCCTAAACCAAAGAGTCATATATGAAATTTGCAGTGATGTTTTCACTATTCATAAGTCTTCTGGAAAGACATGCGTTTTCACTAGTTTCCTGTGCAGTGTCACCTGGGAAGTGAAAACCACCAACCAGCCACTGCCTCAGTCTTGGAAAAGTCTGGTAAACCAAGATACTTTCTAGTTTAACTAGGGTCTTTCGAATAAAATGTAAAAACACATATTGAAAAAGCAGAACCTGATTATGCTGGGAGATGAGGACAAAACTCTCTACTATTAAAAATGTGGAACATTTGAATCAAATATGCTGCGATGCATAGAGAAGACTTTTAGCAAATGCATGTGTGTCTTCAGAACTTTGAAGTTATAGGAGATAATTTATGTCCCTACATGGCAGAATGGTACAATGCACCATTAGAGTTGTCCACAATATAGTTTGTGGGAGATAGGAAGAATCTTAGAAATGTCGAAACAAAGGCTGAACTAATGCATCATAGAGATGTGCTATGCAGAACTTCTAGACTTTCCCTCCACTTCTGAGACTATGATTATGGATAGTCTTCTAAATTTTTTAACAGAAAGTTTTATGAAGCTTATAAGGGGGTAATGGAACACAAAAGATTTTTAGAACTTTATTGAAGATAGTTTAGGTGAGTTCGAATGCCTCAGCAGAAGAGAAGCCATTCATTAAAGCTAGACTGAAGGGTAAATGCTATATTCAAAAATTTGTAAAATGTAATTCAATAACCAAGTAGAATTTTTCCTGACCAAAAAATTCCTTAATCTCTTTGTCATGAAGTCAGAAATGTTAAAACACACACACACACACACACACACACACACACATCCTCACAAAATCTAAAGTATGATTATTATATACACTTTCCTTCAAGAAAATTGAAATTTATCTAGTTCCAGAAAATGACACAGATGAGAACTGTTCATTTTATGAATGTTTATGAATTAAATATAAATGTACAAATAACTTCCCATTCAAGGAAGAGAAGACTGTTTAAGTTAAGGAGTCCCTCTCTAAGTTCCCTCTAGGTCACTAACTCCTTTTGCTCCCATAATGACTACCATTCTGATTTATTGCTGCACATATGATTTACATTATTTTAAACTTCATTTAAAGGGCATATTTTGTCTTAATTATAATTTCTTTCATTGGTTAATATTTTAAGACAGCCACATTGAGTTATTATTTCTTCATTTTTATTTCAGTCTGCTATTTTACCACATAAATGTGCCTTGATTTATGTACTTTTGTATAATTTTTGCATATTTGCTGCATTTCCGTTCAAAATTACAGCACCATAGGCTTTTTCTTAAAGACAAAAAACGATATTTACAAAATTTGTCTGAAAACTCAACGACCAAGAATGGTCAAAGCAAATAATGACATCAAAGCACTGATTTCAGAATTTAGCACAAAATGACACCAATTGAGGTATTGGGGAAAGCAGTGCTTATTTAGGGAGAAGAATAAGGAATCAAGAAATAAACGCACACATAGATGACCAGTGAATTTTCAACCAGGTCCTGATGAATTGGGTTGAAGAACCACAAAAATATTAAGTCAAAATGTAATTGTTCTAATACATAGAACAATTGAGAAAAAAGTGAGAACGATCTCTGCTCTCAGAGTAGGAATATATTTCTTAACTAAGAGACAGAAAGCACAAACCAACAAAGAAAATAAAGCACCCTGTGACTCAATATGACAAACAAATAAGGAACTGCAAACCATAAACCTGGGTTAGAGGGAACGAGTTTCTTTGCAATACATATATCTGGCAGAGGATTGGTAGCTAAAACATATTAAGCAGGTTTACAACTAGTAAGGAAATGACACGTAAAAATGGGCAAGAATTAAACAGACACCACACAAAGGAGCATTTATATTAATAGCAAGAATGTAAAAAGCAAGACCAACATAAGTCATTAGGACAAATGAAAATTCCAGTAAGATTGCACTACACATCTATTAAAAGGACTAAGCTTCCAAAAGACCAATGTTTCAAAGTGCAGGAAAGGACATAGACCCATGGAACATAACAAATAATAAAAGAAGAGAAATGATGAAATGTTCAACTAGATGAGGCAATTTTAGCTAATGAAGCATTGTACACATGCAGCTAAATCCTTATACATTAAAATTTGATATGGATTCCTGTACAAGTAATAGTACCAATGAATCTCTGATACTTGTAGTGAAAGTAAATATAAAAATGTACTCATTATGGGTTGATATATATCATATGCCTGAAAATGCTTGAATTAAAAAGCACTTCTTGGGCTGGGGATATAGCTCAGTTGAATAAGCACTTGCCGGGCAAGTGCAAGGTCCTGAGTTCGATCCCTGGTACCGCAAGAAAAAAACAAACAAACAAAAAAACAAATAAAAAGCACTTCTTGCAATTCATTTGCAATTGAAAATTATCTTTAAAACTTTACCTACTTAAATAAAACTCAACTCATTGCTTGAAACTAGGTATTTATTTACAGTGATATCTACTTGGATGTATATTTAGCTTTATGTCTTTGACCACATATATATCTACATATAGGAGTGGGATAAAGAGATATTTTTGTCACTACACATTTTTTATGGTTTGAAGTTTTTCTATGGTATTACTTTCTATGGTATTTCATGTATTACTATATTTATTACTTTATTTATTTTTTGTCTTTTTGAGACAGAATCTCACTATGCAGTTCAGGCTGGCCTTGAGCTCACTTTGTAGCCCAGGCTAGTCTTGAACTCACAATGATCCTCCTGCCTCAGCCTACCGAGTGCTGGGATTATAGGCATGCGCCACTACACCCAGCCTAGCTTTATTGTTTCAACATCTATAAAGCACGAGACTATAAAAATTAGTATGTTTATTTGACAAAATAATATATGTATACGTTATAAAAGTAAATGTTATGATGGTACACAGGCAAAAGAAAGTTAGGGTAAATACTCACGTGATTTTTATCAATCTTGTGCCGTGTTTGCTTAATTCCAAATATATTTTGCTCATCAGCGGCCTTTCTCATTTTCTAATGTGGCTTGAATCACTCTGGCCCTGCGCAGGATCTTCCATTTTTCAAGCTGAAGCCAGCTCATCAGTTAAATTCTTGACCTGCTAAATTTAGTTCCTCCTCATCATAATGATTTTCATTCCTTCTTTCAATAGCTCTATCTCGCCCCACTCCCCAGTCCACATGTGGTACTCAACCCGCTGCCCCTCGCGTTCTCTGCCTCTCCCTGGCCAGGTGATCTCGGCTGAGTGTCTCCTTCCCTCCGAGCTTTATTTTTATTACCTGTGCAACGGAAATGATAACAGGTCTTCCCAATCCTGGGAGGAGCTTTACCTGATGAGTCTAAGAGCTTTGTGAGCTAATTTTTATATTAAAGATCTACAAATAGAAAACTAGGGAGGATATAGAAGGAGTAATAAAAAAGCCTACAATGAAATTCAGATAAATTTTGTAGCAAAATAGTATCCACGCTTTCTGCAGTGGTTCCTACATCACAGGAGCTAGAAGTGTCTTCATTCAAAACTCTGGCATCTGTATAAAACAGTCAATGTAATTACAGTTGTGGGATCATGTCATCTTAATAATTTCCCCATTTCTTGCAAATTTCACTTAACGCCAAACCTCAAGTGAGGAGTGTGAGTGGATAGCAAAAGAAATTTCTTTAAGGGAGTCAATCATTAAAAATAAAATTCCATCTCCCTTTGCTCTGGCCTACTTCTCACAATCTAATTTGGCTCTTTGCCCAGATTTCTACAAAGCACTAGTAACTTCCAAAACAATTCATGAATATAGAAAACAATAACAAATAAATAAAAGGGGGAACAGGAAGAAGAAAATAAACTCAAAGGGAGAAAATAAACATCAGGTTTTAATTACTGGGGCACTAATGAAGACAGTGAATCAAACAAATGCTTTGTTCTCCAAGTGCTGTCTTGCAAAATGCAATAAACACGAAAGTTCCCAAAATAACACTTCACAGCAAGCAGAACAAAATGTGCTCTAACAGCCCTTGAAAGAAGAAATACGTTAGTATTTTGCTTTATTAGTCCTGGTTGCAGGTTCTAATCTGATCTCCATAGAAATGGAATTCCAATTGGGCCTCAGAGATATCTTGCAAGTACTCTGCAATACCAATTTGAGATAGAAGTTCAGGTTAACTGAAATTCAGTTCACTCTCTAGGGAGACGTACTGCTGAACTGCTACTAGAGGGCACCAAGTATCAGTGGACAGAATGAATGCTACAGTAAACTTACAGCTAAGTTTAGAATAGGGTATGAGGGAAAGAAGTTGTGTTTTCTCTCCCTGTTTCCCTCTCTCTCTGTCTCTCTGTCTCTCTTTTCCCCTCTCTCTTCTTTTTTATCCTCTCCCTCCCTTTTCTACCTTTTCTCCCGTTTCTACCTTGTCAATCTAGCCGTTTTTCTTTTCCTTCTCTTTCATACAATATGCATTTTCAGAAGAAAGATGTTTCCAAAGCACAAGAGAGACATAGGCATTTTTAGAATCAATAAAATGTACACTTAACTGTAAATCTAATGCAGAGTTCCCCATCCTTAACAAATACATGGAGCCACAGTTTTTACTTATATTTCAATGAATATCAGGCCTTTCATGATTATTCATAATAAATAACTGTCTTAACAATAAATGATTGTCCTAATAACTGAATTCACTTTCACTAAAGCTCAACAGGATTTTTTCAGCTCAGAATATATTTGGATGCCTTACTGGACCTAGCAAGTCCCTTTCTTACCTTTCGAAAATGATCTGTTTTCTGTTTCCAAACAGCCAGTAGTCCATAAATGTTTTCTGTGTAACTGAGGATATGGTAACTCACTCAAGGGGAGTGAACCACATTCCTTTGGTGGTCTTTGAAAGTGTCCCTGTGTAGTAAGAATAACTTTTTAAATCTGCTTTGGTGGCTTCATAGTGAAACTTGAGACTCAAGTGGCAGCTCTACCTCTTTTCTGGGCCACCAGCTGGGTCCCGAGCTTCCGCACCTGTGACCACATTTAACAGTGAAGATAGATACACATAATGAGCATGTACTGCAAGGACAATGCTATGGGCATGGGGAGGTGTGTTCAGACATCCACCACGATCATTCACCCCTTGGTGCAATCAGCTTCAAAGACCCCAGACGAGCCTCCAGGGCTGTGTGGTCCCACGTGATCTAGTTAGCCTAAGGGGTAGGTGGTGGACGGGGCACTTTGCACAAGGGTAGATTTTCTGCCTCGGAACTTGGGAACTGAGAAGAGAGGAAGCACAGAGGCTGAGACCTCCTCCAGCTGCATCACTGCACGAAGATGCTCAGTGAGAAGGAAGAGCAGCCCTCACTGCTTAGGCTGTCACAGCTTCAAGCCTAATCCCTCCTCTTCCCAGGTTTGTATCTGACTCTGTGAGAAATCACGGTCATCCTGGCTCATTCATAGGCATCCCCACCTTCCTTTGTCCTTTCTTATTTTCTTTAGGTTGAAAGGGCTCCTGGTACTTTTAAATGAACGTTAACTAACATAAATGTGTATAGAGGAGTAACTTTTAGAAACAGACCTTCAGGGAAATGTGAGCCCTTTAGAATTGGTGACAGTTATGGAACAAACCACAAGACTATCTTCCCTATGAATGCAAGGAAGCAAGGAACAGAGCAACACTTTGCTGCTCTTCCTGTTGGAGGCTGATTCTTTGGGAACGTGGGGCCCACAGAAGAGGGAAATTCCATCCTCAGAATCGATGGCTGCTCTGACTATGCTGCAGGCAGTGGGCGACAGCAATGTTTTATCACCTTCTCTGGCAGCTGGGTCACAACTACTGAACACTTAATGCAAAAGGTATTCATTCAGGTTACTTGATGGCTTGAGATTTATTCATGAACTATATGGAGCTATCTTGCTTCTATCATATATCATATTGCTGGTCAAACAGGGCCAGTATTTCAGAGATTGGACTCGGAATCTCTGAGAAGTATTAAAAGAATATAAAAATATCCCAGCTCTACACCTCCACCACAAATATTCCTCACACAATTCACACAGGACTGCTTTTGTTGAGGGAAATTCCAAAGCTACCAATGCTTCATCCTTCACTGCAGTTTGTTAACAGCAGTTTGTCACCTGGGATATAGCTGAGGGGCACGGCGCCTGCCCGGCAAGCATGAGGTCCTGTGTTCGATTTCCAGTACCAAGAAAAAAAAAGCAGCTCACCTGGGAGTATGAGAAGCAGTATCAGGATGTCACCAAATATTAGAATCTACAATTTACAAGAGAATATAACACAATTATGATGTGATCTGACTGGAAAAGTATAACATGTCTCACAGATTTTGAAGGTTCTCCACTGTGGAACTGTCATTTCAAGGCATAGACATATGAAAAAGTAGGAGACAGTGCAAAAAGGCCAGACACTTTAGTAAGATGAGATTTGACCCTGGTGAACAGAATCAAAAGGAGAGGCCTGAGAAGGGCCACACAGACTTGTCCATTTAGACTGCATTAGCATCTCCACTTAATAAAGAACCTTGACAGATCCAATGTGTGGAAACATTTCAGTAAAATTTGTGGTTTAGAAAGATTTTATGACTCAGGCATGGTGGCGCACGCCTGTAATCCCAGCAGTGGGGAGGCTGAGGCAGGAGGATTGCCATGTTCTCCATAGTGAGTTCAAACCCAGCCTAGACTACAGAGTGAGACCTAGTGAGACCTAGTGCCGTACAGAGTGAGACCTAGTACCATCCCAGCATTCTTAAAAGAGTAAAAGGAAAGCAGATGTGAGAGAGGAAGAAAGGGATTAAGCTCTAAAAAGAGAGATTGGTGCGTTGTAACAAAGACTCCCGTCCTACTGCTTTGAATGAGGAAGAGGCCACCAGCCCAAACCAGAAAGTGGACAAGGCAAGAAAGGATATTTTGCAACCCTGCTGCATAATAAGACCTCTATCAGATTTCGACTTCCAGGGCCATAGGATGAAGTGTTCCTTACTTTAAAGATTATGCTAACCATCAAACCCTGATCTTACCTAAGGGCGAAGGGACCTCAGATATAAGTATTATCCTCCCTTTTTGCCCCTTACATGTGGCTTTTTCCATCCTTCAGACTGTGATGCACAGCAGAATCTTAAATTCTGTCCACTTACAGGCCTTTGTTATGGTACAAGAAATACATGAGGAAAGTAGTCTCCTCCAAGCACATCCAAGTAGTGGTGTTAGGTCTGCCGTTCGCTTACTCACTCCAGAGGACTGGATACACACTTCAAAAGCTGAGTCCCGCTCAGATTTCTCATCCTCCAAGCAAGAAGGCTAAGCGTTCTCTTAATGAACTATTAGCTAAACTAATGTTGGTAAGGAATCTAGTGCAGTACCTGAAGGTACATGCTTAGCTCATTATAATGCTCACTTATCTTCTCCGGTCTCACAGAGCTAAATATTTATGCACATGTAATGAAGAAACAATCCCAGCAAAGATGCTGAGCCACTGATGCCAATATTAAGCCTAGCAGAGAGGCTGGGAAAAGAGTTGAGTTTGGTGGTAGTAATGCTGCAGGAGAGACATATTGGTGCTCCACCATGAATAAACACACAGACATGAACACACAAGCTGTATGATTGATTGGACTGGGGAATTTTTTTTCAAGATGTGCTGTCATAGAGACAGGGAGACGTGCAAAGTGACTGGTTCTCTTCCCAGAGCTTTACAAACCTGCTCAACTGTGTGGGAGGAATATGTGGCAGTTCTAATGAGATTTACTGGAAGAATCTAAATTCCGCTTTGAGGAGCTTGGATTTGTTATTTTGTTTTATTATGTTCATCCAACAGGGATTTATTTTTAGCTTCCTTTAGTTTTGTAAGACTATCTTGGACCACAGTCTAGCTTTTTAATTAAAAGTCTCAAATTGGTGTCCCAGCTGAACAACTGAATTTGTACCGCTGAACCAAAAGCTAGGCAGAATGAAAAGTCTTATCAACATGCTATATTCCACATCACATTTTCTTTTTATCTTCATCTCCTTTAAGGCTAAATTTAAAAAGTCACCACTTTTTGCACGGTTTATAGATCTTAGACAGATAAGGCACACCTAAAAGATACTTTGCCATTAATTTACAAATAGTAGATTTGCGGACCATTCTAATGATAGCATAAATAAAAGGGAGAAAATAAAAGTAATACTTTATTAATGTTGTTAAAATAATTCCTCAAAAGTTAGCTGTTTTCTTTCACACAACATATCAAGCTGTTTTCTATCTGACAAATGAAAGAATTCACATTTCTGAGAATTAAGATTGATACTTGACTCACTTGAAATTTACAGCTCCAAAGTGAAAAAGAATGATTTCCATGGATAGTTCTCATTTAGAACTAACTGATGCTCAATGTATATGCCGTCAAAAGATCCTCTTCAATTTTTGTACTAAAACTCATTTTGATCTGAAGAAATGTTTTTCATGTAGTGTTTTCCACATGATAACGTTTGTACCTCATGATTAAAAGAGCACCTTTTCCTATGTTGTTGTTATTCACTTATAAATTATGATTGGAGGTAAGAAGAGATCTGTACAATAGGCCAGACTCCGGGCAATTGTAGGGAAGTCACGTCATGTATTCAGGTGTTTTACCTTCAAGCTGTAAGTGAGGTGACTAATCTCCATACCTTGGCTCATTTTATTCCTTAAACACTCCATATCTCGTGTTGTTAAATCTTTGCAACTCCTTGTTGCGATCCAATAAGTATGCCATTCACTAGTGGTAGAGTTAAGAGATAGTTGACTTTCTTCTATGGGTTCTTGTGTTTAAGTTAAGCCTTATGTGCTCCAAGTGTCTATTTTCTTTTAATAGACATCTTGACTCTGTTGGCAACACTCTTTGATGTGTTCACTTTTGCAGGTGAAATTACATTTTTCAAAGGGCTTTATCAAATGTAATTTCTATAAATTACTATTTCCATGAAAAGATTTGCTCAAAGTAGATAAAAATATATTCTCGACTATCAAAACCTTATGAGTCTCAATTTGCTAAGGGGAACAATCAGTGATTAATTTTTTTTACACTCTTTTGACCAAATTTGAATGCTTCTGTCTGATAATCTGAGCAATTTGTGCAACGACAACAATTTGTAGTATAACAATCATTGGTGAATTCCTACAGTCCTGCCTAGTGCCACTATGTATTTTTGCTAATGTTCTTTTAAACTATTTTCTTATTCTCTTTAATGATTTTATTAATCTTCTATTCTTACATCTGGTAATCTGAGCAACTTCGTTGAAGATAACAATATGTAATATAACAAGCACTGTTAATCCCTTTATTTGGTGTGAAACCCTGTATCATTTTTAATGTCCTTGCTCTGTGTTCTTTGTATTTTGCTATTGCTCCTTTTCTTGTACTATTTCCTTTAAAGTTAAAAAAAAAACTTGTGAATTACAAAGATCACATTTTATATGGAAAGGAAATAAAGAAAATCATTGCAGAAAATTTGCAATGAATAGATACGGTAATGCTCTGTGAGAAATGGACTGGTGTGCCTTTGGAAAAGAGCATCTTTAGAACATTACTTGACTTCAATACGTAAAAGACATTTGGAGTAAGAATAAATAGCACACCAAAACAGTCCACCTCTTTCTGACCTCTTCTGTAGTGGGCAAATAGTAAAACAGCTTCACATTTTTGGGATTCTAAGAGATCATTATTTTTCTTTGTCTTGATCAGAATCCACACATGTATTTTAACTTATCTCTGTTACCCTGGATTTGACCCAACAGCATTCATTTTTATAACAACATCCCAGACTCTCAAGAATAGCAGAAGGACCATCTTTGAAAGTCAAGTTCAGTAGAGTCCTCTTGCGAGCTAGACTGGAGCAATGGTGCCCATCACACTAATATTGTCCATCAAGATCATTTGGTACCTTCTCAGCATTACATTTCACATTTATCAGACACCTCCAATGATGGAGGCACTTCATCACTTGACGTGCATTATTTCATTCAATCATGGACATAGAGCCCGTTTCAGATACAGATGCATCAGGTAGTCACTACTGCATGGATATCAACTTCCTCATTGGTTAACAGGGGAGCAATAAGGTTAGTTGCAAGCATTATGAGTGTTTGCCAGTAAGGTGATAGAGAGCACCTGCAATTCAAGTCTCCGCAGGGCAATCTCCTGAAACTTTCATCAGACTTCAATCATAGTGATTCCTCATCCTTGCTTACAACAAATGAAGAAAGAACTGCCTTAGTCAAGACTTCTCAGCCATCTTTTGTTGCTAATCTCTCTAATTCTTTTACAAAACTTCTTGGTGGTGGTTGTTACATGTATTCTAATTTTTCTATATCACACTGATGATCAGCCTAATTGTGTAGAATGGATTCATATTTTATACATTAAGGATTGACCCATAATTACAATAACTTACAAAGAAAGTGACTAAAGTTTTCTCTTCCTATCTTGACAAATCCTTCCAATATCCAGTATGGCTTCTCAAATTACCTTTGTGAAATGGCGATCTGATCATGGTTTTGAATGTCTCCATGTCTGTTGTTGCATCAAGGGTATTGTTTAAGTTATTTAGCACAAGAACCCTTTCATGCTGGGCTTGGTGGCCCATGTCTAGAATCCTAGCACTCTGTGGAGTCTGAGGCAGGAGGATCACTCACTGTGAGTTCAACACTAGCCTGGGTTAATAGTGAGTGCTGTAGCTTGTATTTAGATGACCCCTGCAAAGCCTCAGAGTTCTGTGGTACTTATATTAAGGGTGTGTGGTGCTAAATCAGCCCACTGATTGGCATTAGCATAGTTCTGGGTGTGGCTGAAGGGATTTACTGAGGACAGAAACCTCGCCCTGGATGTGGGTAGAACAACCAAAAGGCTTATATCCTGAACAGGATAAAAAGGAAAGGCAGGCTGCTTGCTGCTTTCTGCCTGCACACCACTGACTGTTTCTCCTCTGCGATATTCTTCTGTCTACCCTGCCTTGGAACCAGCAGATTATGTCCTGAAGCCTATACAGACAGTGAAATAACCTTTCCTCCAGAAATAAACCTTTTCTCTTTTAACTTTGGGTGTCGGGTATGTCATCTAAGCAATGAGAAAAGTAACTGAGACAATGAGGTCACGGCTACCCTAAACTACAAAGGGGCACTCAGTCTCAAAAAACAAAAACAAAAACAAAATGTACTTATTCTACCTTTCTACTGATTAATGCTTCTGTGAAGAATATCTTGTACTCTTTTCTGCCATGTAATTTCTGCTGACTTTCTAGAAGAATTTGCTCCCTCATGTCTAAATTATATGTTGCAGAAGCATTTCATGTGTTCCACATACTGAAACTTTGTTCACACTGTGCCTGAATGAATTATTGGGTTATTGATTTGCATATTACATGAGGTCATGAACCTTGAGTGGGAGGGATGTATCCTTATCATAATTTTATTCTGTTAGAAAGAATCAGCTTAATGGTCAGATCCTGATCTCCACATCTCTGTTTAAAATAGCTGTCTTCATCTATACACTCCAAAGACGTCTCTGTACATACAGAAAACTGAAAGTTTTAGGAAATTTTATTCTCGGTGTCCATTCTTCTCATGAACAGCAATGACACAGGTTTTTTCATAGGAGGCAGAAGCACAGAAATCATCTTTAACACTTACCTTCCTTCACAAGCCCTGAACCTTGCTAAAATCCCTCCCTTTATATATTCTCAAATCTCCAATCTCAGTGTCTACCACCTTCACTGCCACAGCTCTAAGACCAGGTCCCAGCAGTTCTGCCTGAATTTTAAATATTCTCAGCATTGGATTTTCAACTTTTAGTCATGCTTTTTCCAATGACTGTTTCACAGGACAACTAAAGCAATCTTTTTGAAGGATACATCTGGTTGTATTTGTGTTACACCCCCCCAAAATTCTGATGGTCTTCCACTGTCTTTGGCAAAAGTTCAAATTACTTATTAAGTCTATCCAAAACATTTACCACCTGGAACATATTTATCTCTTCAGTTTCATTTTTTATCTAGTTCATGTAACAAAATGAGTCTTTGCTGTTTGTCCCAGGGGATATGTTTTCTCTCAAACTTAGGAATTTTTCTGTGCTGACTCCTTTCCCTCCAGCGCTTTTCTTACCTCTCTGCTTTACAATTTATCTTCTTACTTCATGTGTCACTTACATCTTTTCATCTAGAAATTGTACATGGTCATCGGCACTGTGCTATTTCCTCAGATGTAGCCACTGGTTGGCCAGACCACATATACATTAACTATATAAGAACCTTATGTACAGCTGTCAAGCTGCTACTACCCTGAAATGAACATTGTTGGAAATATTTATAGCATTGATATTAATAAATAGCACAATATCAGATGTGTTTTTTAAAATCTGCTCCTGAGGAGCCACCTCACCAACACCCTCACTGGAATACAGTTGTTTCACCACGTGTTCATTCTTGCTTTCCATACCCTGTCCATTCATTAGCTTGTCTTAGCTTGTCTTCCCATAAATTATAATGATAACAGTCAAAAAGAATTCCATTTATCTTTCCATTTTTAGACACTTTCCTAGTTTCAGATAACTTTAAGGGAATTAGAATATTATAATTTATAATTCCTAAAATGCTGTATGAGTTCAGAAATCAATATCAAAAGGATTCCTTTTATCGAAGACTGATGAAAGGCCTGGAGTGTATCCACCACAGAGAAGAGGTTCTGAACTCAGAAATGGTAGCAGAAAACTGGCCGTTCTGTAGGCCGGTGAAATTTACCTGCAAAACTACCAACAACTACCTGCAACTTTTTAAAGAGTCTGTGTATAATAACAATTTTCTTATTCCTAATTTGTTCATCAGTCCTTTATTTATAGTAAGAAGAAATGGTCTACAGAAGGAATTTTGGAAAAGAATTTGATGAAGAGCTTAGTATTTGAATCAGTGGACTGAGTAAAGGTTACCCTTACAACGTGGGCAAGTGCAGACCTCATGCAATCTATTGAGAACTCAGAACAAAAGGACGAAGGAAGGACACCTTCCCTATTTCTACTGCTGAAAATCCTTCTCCTTCATGTAGTAGCTGGAACTCAGCTTTTCTGGCCCTCAGACTCTGAGAATTTTGTCAGCAAGCGTCTCTTTCTTCCACTCCAGAATGACAGCACAGCATTCAGGATTCACAGGGCACTGAATACAGAGTGAATTGAAACCACTAGCTTACCTGGTTATTCAGCTCACATATTGCAGATCATGGGACTTCTCAGCCTCTATAATCGCTGCAACCAGATCCAGTAGTAAAAGGTTTCCCATATCTCTCTGTTCTATGGGTTCTACTTCTGTGGAGATCTCTAATACATGGGCAGGTAATTAAATAAAAAATATGGCCCCAATTGCAATGCCAGCATTTTCATTGCAATCCTGTTGCTTTGCATTAGGCAGCCATGCTCACCTCAGCTTCCCAGGCATCCCGATTAGGTGGTCCATGTTGGTTTTTGCTTTCTTGGAAGGCTTGAGTATTGCCCAACGGAGCAGTCCCATCTGCCCTTGAGCCCAGGTCACATAGAACAGCACTGCTATTCATAACTGTCTAATTGGCTAACTTTAAAAAATAAAATGGAATCAGCCAGAGTTTCTGAATGCTCCTTGCTTTGGTTTTAAAATCCTCTTCTGTCTCCTGAATCTTTTTTTCTCACTTACTTGAGCTCCAAGGCAAAGACTACTGCTTTTATTTACTTTTGCTACTTTTATAATCCAGAAGTCTTTATGATTTTATGACGTTGTCAATGATCTGACTTACAACTTGAAGGAGTCTTCACAGCAAAACAATGCTGTTTTCGCTTTCCACTAGGTAATCTTAGACTATAACTCCCCCAATGTATTACAGAAAGACAAGCTTCTGAAACATTTTGGCATATGTCCAGGTCTTATCTGTCTTGATGAGCAGATGATCTCAATTCACATTCTCGGTGGACAGCAGTTTGAACTGTCTGTTTCTTAAAAAATAACATGTTAATTTGGGCCTGATGGTCCTTGTACTACCTCTTGGTAGCCACTCATTGCTGGGCCCATTATCAATAGTATATGTCTTTCAGTTACCAATTTTTAATCAATTGAGAATTAAATTATGTAAATTGAAACATATATGTTCAACTCAGTATGTAGCTTAAATAAGATATTGAGTAGAACTTTGCTAACTTTGAAATTTAAAGTTGTGTGGCAAACTTTCTTCAGGCAGAACAGGATTAAGCCTCTGTGCATTTTATTGGTGTACTCGGTTTTTCTCCCGAGGTGCTAATTTAAGACCTTTTGTGGACCACTGCTCTTTTCAAAAGAAGGTAAAATCTTGATTACCAGGTTGCCATAGTGGAATGCAAATGAAGATTTTGTTTAGTGCCTGCCAAAGCAAAGACAAAGACTTTTGTGAAATTAGAAAAGATTAGAGAAGATTTTTGTACAGGAGTGATACTGGGAGACGGGGGGGGGGGAGAGAAAATTCAAGAGAGAAAAAAGAAAAAGCACTTTATATCTCACAATTAGAATTCAATTAGAATTAGAATTCAATTATTTATGGCTCTTTCATGTATTGATAAGTAATCTTTAATTTGTGGCTAATAGTTTTTTTAAAATGTGATTCTTATAGTTATGTCATTATAGGTGGGGCATGTGTTTTAATTTACAAACAAGTATTCTGTATGCAGTCTGTCTAAAGATGTATCTTTATTTGCTTGTCCTTGGGACATCTTATCTCTGTTACTCAGTATATCAACAAAAGTCTTCATAATATTTGGCAAGTTTGTTAAGAGACTACAATATAATTATATGATTTTGAATTAAGTAGGTAGTTATTACTTCAATGAAGTATATACTTGAAAACTGAATCAGCTGAGAAAAATATTTATGTTGCTTGATGAAGAGCCCACCATCATGATAAGAGTTATATGGTATCTATAGCAAAGACAGATAGGAGGCATGACATTTTGAATAGGTACAAAAGTGCTCAGCTATTGGATGTAGACAATTGTAAATGTGGCCTGTGAAATAACATCTTGAAGGCACACTACTGCTAAAAGTAAAAAGAGGCCATACTAATTTAAGTTAGCAGATGACTCCTACTTTCTCATGTACAGTAAATGCACTGAAAAGTCCACTTCTCCTACCAAAATAATCTTACTTTTACTGATATTGATTGTAGCTTCCAGGTTCTTCGCATACAGACCATAGTATCTTAGAGAAGGAAAATCAAATACAATGACGCAAGATCAATACACAAATAAAGCAAAATATAAATTGAATAAATTCCTATTATAATGCATTTTTCATTTATCAAACAATATTTTTTCATATATATATATATATATATTTGATCACTAAATGAAAATCAAACAACAAGCACTTGTCTTCCACGAAAAACGTTCCTTTCATCTTTGATTTTCTTTTTGACCAGTCACCACCACCCTTGTCCCCAGCTGTTTCAATATGCACCTATGAAAGTTACATTGCTTTTCATGTATGGGTTCAAACAAGGGCCTGACCTTGAGAAATTAGGGGAAATAAAAAATAAACAAATAAGGCAAATGGTTGTGAGTATTTTTAAAAGTTGAACAGACTATTTGTTGATATTTTTAGTCTAATATATAATTATCAAATATAGCCAGGCATGGCAACACATGACTGTAATCCCATTCCAACACTCAGGAGACTGAGGCAGAAGGATGACCTTGAGTTTAAGGCCAGCCTGAATTACTTGGTGAGACGCTATCTCAAAAAGCCAGAAAATATATTAAATACATCATGCCCATGTTAATCACATTCAAATCTTGCCTATACACCCACTGCAAGTTCCTAAATCTTGTTAGGTAGCAGTGTTCTCCTACCACCCACTTCTGCTTTCGGCAAATGAGTATATTTTGAATTAAAGAGAGAACCGCTTGATATGCTAGTCTTTTAACAAGTATTAAGCTTTTTCCCTAAATTTTTTATTTACAAGTTTAAAGTAAGCTTCTAAATGCCTCATTTAAAAAGTTCTGTAGTTATATGCTATATAACTATATACTTTTGCAAAAAAGTGAGAAATTTTTTAAAGTTCAAATATACAAAATTAATCTGTCATTTCCCTGGAGATAATTATTTGTACTATTTTATAACTTGTTGCTATCCCTAGGAATCATCTCAAGAATCATGGTAATATCCTATTTATTTTGTACTACATAATGAGTATATTTGCTATATATAAAATTCAAGATAGCACTATCAAATTTTCAAAATATTACTAGTATGAAAGAGTAATATTGTCTCTCAGATATGTTTATGGACATTCCTGTCATATCACTTGACATTACTTTGCTAGAAGAAATATGTTCTGAGTCTTCAAATCCTTCGAAGTTAAGGTCTATGTCCTTAGTGGAAGCATCGGTTTGAAGTTTCTTGCTATGAGCTGGTTTAAAAAGGGAATCTTCAGAAGCACTGTGTTAGAAGTACAGAAAGGTCACGAACTTGAGGCCAGAAAAGCTGGTGTCAAAACCCTTTAGACACCACTCCCCGTGTGTGCATAAGAAAGATGATTACACATTCTAGGCCTCACCTGTAAAATGTCCATTATATCTGAATTATTTTTCTTGAGAACTAATTTTTAATAATACATTGAAAGCACCTGTCATATTCTAATTCAGAATAAACATTACTTTATTCTTTCTTTCAAAAACATTTTCCACTAAAACTTTAAGACATATTGCATGAAACTTCTGAGTTTAAAAATGTTTGGTTGGTACATTTTTTAACTGCTATGAATGAGAGTAAAAGCAACTTCGTTGAAGATAACAATATGTAATGTAACAGCCACTGTTAATATCTATCATTATGTTCTGAAACCCTGTATCATTTTTGTTGTTTTTACTTTGTTGTGTTTTGTCTATGTTGTTGGCATTTTGCTGGTGTTCTTTTTTTTAAATAATTCTCTTTAAAATGCAAAAAAAAACCCTATCTTAATTAATAGTGAGTTTTACAGGAATTTAACAGTATAGGCAGTATTTTCGTCAGCTTCTGCTTATGTCAGCGGAACATCTTCCATAAACAAAGTAGAAATATGTAAAGCCAACCAACCATACATGGACCTTTTGTGTTTGATACAATCTCTGCACCATGCTTGATTTCACGTTTGAAAAAAATACAAATGTGTAAAAAACAAAAGCTCGAGTGTGTTTGGGGGGCAAATACTTTTTCAGCATTGTTATCAAACACGTTCATATTTATCTATGTTCTGTGCTTTTCTATATAATCAAAGGTGACTAGAAAGGACATTACGGATACTAATATTTTTGGATGGAAGGTAGATAGATACATAGGTAGATAGATACGTAGATAGATTGTTATGGTTTGTGTCTGGATGTCACCCCAAAGCCTCGTTCAGTCATGGGGTGGGATTCTAGAGTTTATGACTGCTCCATGGGTGTGCTTGCTACACCTGCCCTGGGGCGGGTAGTCTATATACAGTGTGAGGGAGGGAAAGAGGCTGCTTGCCTCTGCTCCTCCCTTTTTGCTCTTGTTACTCTTGCTGTCTTCCACCGCCATGAACTGTTGCCCTCTGCCACGGGCCACTCTGCCTTGGAGCCAGCCAAGTATGGAGTGAAACCTCCACAAACTCTTCCTTCCTTAATTTTGAGCATCAGGTATTTTGTCTCAGCAACAAAAGAAAAATAACCCAGACAAAGATAGAGATAGATAGATAGACAGACAGACAGAAAGATTGATAGGCTTGTAGTATTAATCAAGACTTTCTACAAAAATAGAATTAACAGAATTGATGTATATACATGCTTATATACTTATACCTGTACATATATTATTAGCATATATACAAATTTACATACAGACACACACATATGTAGTATATGCATGGACATGAGAGAGAAGGAAACAGAGAGGGGAAGGGAATTATTTACTTATGGATTTAACTTATGTGATTATAGGACCTATGAATTCCACCATATCTGGCACTAGCGGTAGACTCAAGCAAGCAACAGTAGTGGCAGGTCATGTCTGCAGGCCTGAGGACCAGCAGAACCTGATTATAGTCCCAGTCTGAACACTGGCAGGCTCGACCCCGACAGCGGCAATGCTTCCACTAGTCTGATGAGAATAACTGTGGCAGTGGGAGAATTTCCTGACTCTGAAGAGGGTGAGTGTTTTGTCCCATTCTGGCCTTCAACTGATTGGATGATGCAAACCTATACAAAGAAGGGAAATCTGATTAAGTTCTCTTAATATCAACTGATTTAAGAGCAGCCTCATAGGAACAATTAGGAAAAATATTAACCAAATATTGAGCACCAAAAGCCCAGTCAAATGGATACATAAAGCAAGCCATCACAGAACTAATAATGGAAGGCTTAATTTTGGACAGTGAGTGTTTTGATGTGATTTTAGTCCTCACACTTTCTAATCATAGAAATGACCTCTGATGCATAAAATATTTCCTTGGGAATTAATTGCTATGCTAGGGTTAATGGCCCACTGCAATGAACTTTCTGAGGGAGTCATTAATCTACCTCTATTAGTACTTAATTACTAAATAAATTCTCTTCCTTGGTATATAAGCTTAGTGCCACAATTTCATGTCTTCTAGTTGAATATTTTTATTTGTTTCTGTTTAGCATATAAAAAAGTGATTTTTAAAAAGAGGTAAGTTAAAAGCAATATTACATTGCTATCATAAATATTTAAGGAAAAAGTAATGGTAGCACATTTTATTAACCTTACAAAGTCCATTTTATTCTTATTATGAAGCTAATACATTTATTAAGAACTTTTCCCATAATGGAATTTCTAAGTCATGAGGTAGCCAGCCCCTCTCATGGGAAAACTTTAACTCTTACTTCCCTTACCTGTTCCACTTCAGTGCCCCTTGGCCACAAAAGCCAAACCTGCCCTCATCGGCTTTGGCAGGACTCTGACAAACAGCTCACCTTACTCTGGGTGTTCTGGCCCATCCCACCCTGCTCAGACTGTTCTGATCCACGGACAGCAGCACCCCCCCATCACGCCCACTTGGGCTATTCTGGCCTGCAGACACCCACCCCAAAAAAGAGTTTAAAAGCCCACACTTTGCTCAGCTCACTGCTGCCTTGATCTGCTAGGTAGCCTGTTACTCCCTGCACCGCTCCCCCCAGTAAAGACTTCTGTCATGTCAGAAGTTCTGGTTTAGTTCTGTGTGGGTCTCAGTTTCTATCACAAATATCTTAAAATATTCCACATTGGAACCAGAGAATAGAAAGTGACATAAATCTGTATAGAATGAAGGAAAATTTCAAATCATATTAGTTAATTGAAAAAATTTGATACATCCATCCCTGTGATACGTTTGCCCTTCCACATGTAACTACTACCTAATGGCATTATGACCTGTGGCAAGACGGTTTCCAGGAAGAATTGTGAAAGGAATGTCACCTGACAAAGTATCTTAAGAGATGAAAATAGAAAAGGACCGGCCATATTATGAAAAATTCATGAAAACAAAATAAGATTTTATCTTCTCTAGGTATAACATGTAGTAATATCTTTCAAATGTAAATATAGCCTGGATATATAACCCAATTCAGAATCTTCCATAAAGATATGGTCCGGGTAACACACATAAATGCACACAATGGCTAGGAAGTATAATATTGTTGCTCAACAGAAGGGTCATATATACAAAATCTAGTAATTAAATCTATACAGAGCAACATTTTCACTTTTGACAGATAATAGAATCACATCCATAGAAAAAGTCTACCAGTTATTTTAGAGAGCTCTGTCAGAAAAGGTAAGCGCAACCAGCCTGAAATAAAAGGGACCAAGACTCTGTCTAATATGAAAAGGTCTCTTGCCAATATTTCACGGACAGAACACTTTAGTAAAGCTACTAAGCTGCCATTTCCCCTGGCTCATTGCAAAATTGGTAAGGAGAACAAAACAGCGCACAAGAGATTCCTTGTGGGCGGATCCCTAGTATAAGAATGGGCAATGCATTCCTGGAAGCAGCAAGAATGAGCCACATCAAGGACACATTCCTAACTTCAGACGATGGGGATGTGCGAGGTCATATTAGCCATCCTGACATGTCTCGGGTTGTTCCTGTTGCTGTCATGGGCAAAGTATGGCCTGGCCATTGCCTGAGTAAAGACTAAATAAAAAGAGGCAAATGGAATGATTTCAGGGATCCAGGAAGATCAGAGCCCTCTCACCGAATTCAAGATTCTCTCAGGACTAAAACCAGGACCTTTTCTGGGTGGCCCTTATTTGTGTAGTTATCAGAAGAAGGGAGGTGAGTACTGAAGAAGGGTGGAACTGCTCAAGGACTTCTCCAAGTAAGGTATTACATTAATCCACTCGGGAGTGAGATACCTGAGGTTACAGTTTGTACCTGGTTGATACTGGATCCAGGTGTCCTTGGCTGTGATCTCGTCTTACCTTTGAGGCTTTTTAGCTTCAGCTACCATTACAGGCCACATAGTAGGGATTAGGGACTCAGAGATTCACTTGCTATGAGCCCACTGGCCGTCTCCAGACAAGGATCCTAGGCTTTGCAGACTCATAATCAAACATGGAAAGTCAACTGGTTAATTTAAGTCCTGCTCAAGGCTGGTTTGTAGCTGTCTCCATCACGCTACTAAATGAAGTGAACTAACATTTTTCCATCCACTTTCAATATTTCCAAAATATGTTCAGATACCACATCTAGATAAATGGCTGCATGTACTTTTTCCTATTCCTTTTATGAAGAACAGCTAAAACCTATCTACTTTTTATATAAAACAAATATGAAAAGATCCTAGACAGTAAACACTGAGATAATACTCACTATGGTATCCAGGTTTCATGAAAAGAACCAATCTCCCACTTCTGCTGAGGAGTAATGAGGAGCATCTCACTTCCAGTGTCAACTGAGACCCAGTAGGGGCGTGCAAATTTCAACCTCTTCTAGATAGGAACAAGGCAAGAACACCTCCTTTGACCTAACTGAGAGGCGTCAGAACAGCCAGCCAAAACAGGTGTGAAGAAGATCCAGAATCTCATCACTTATTAGGAAAATGCTCACATTTCTGAATTAATCTATCATGCTGAGGGCAATCTCAAACTGAATAAAAATGGAATGAATGCATGTAGGTATGAAGACACGGAGATGCTTGACTTATCAGGAAAGATGTTCAAGGACTGGTTGTAAATATACCTCAGGGAACTTTCATGAACAAACGAGTCCAATGAAGAAAAGAAAAGAAAGACTTAGCAATGAGGTAGAAATACATAACCAAAAGCACAAATACTGAAATAAAAACCTCCAATGGATAGGCGTAAAAGGAGAATTTGTGGGGAGGGGAAAAAGTCAGTTAATTGGAATAGAGAACAATAGAAATTACTGGAAATCTCAAAAATGAAGTGCAACTAAAAAAATCTAATTACACATGTGAGTCTGATGTATTTTACTTATGAGTACAGTCTCTATTTACATCCATTTACCTAAAGAGCCTATAGTTTTTCTTTCTTTATAGCTGAGTAATGTTGCAATGTATAAAATTACCACATCTATTTTATCCATTCCTCAGTTGATCAGTCTTACATTCTTACATCTGGTGGACTGAGCAACTGTGTTGAAGATGACAGTAAGTAATGTAGCAAACATTAATTCCTATCATTTTGTTTTGAGGTCATGCATTGTTTTTGTGCTGTTTCAATTTTGTCTTTATTGTTGTTCTGTTTTTTTAATCTTTAAAATAAGAAACAAGTGCAACTTTTGAAACCAGTAGAAATTCAAAAGATCTGACTTCTGTATTCTACTTACAGTACTAGAATGAGAGGAGAAATAAAGTGAAGACTTTGAAAAACCCTCAGATAGTGCTAATATCACCAAAGATGTTCAGAGGACTAAAACATAAAATTTCAAAAGGCTAAGCTAACCCCAAATTTGATAAACCCAAAAGAATTACATCATAATTGAAAGTTTACAGATTAAATTTCTGAAACCTAAGGATGCACACGCAGACTTGGGTGAATCTCATTTATCGCGGGAAAAGATTAAATGACAACAGATTTCTTATTAAAAACTACAAAGCTAGAAGTATGTTATCAAGTATCTTCCAAGTGCTTAAAAAAAAAGAAGGATTATTTATCAAGAGAGAATATCCATTAGGAATAAACAGGAAATTGAGATGTTCTCAGATAAAGAAAAACCAAGAGGATCTGTGGCCAATGGGCCTACTCTGAAACAATGCATAAAGAATGTTCTCTAAGTTAAATGAAAATCATAAAGAAGGAAGTAAAACATCAAGATGGAAAAGAAAGAACACAGTAATGGAAAATGCTATAAACACAAAATAGATTTGCCTTCTCTTTTGATTTATAAATTGTATTTAATAGTTAAAATATTTTTATACTGTCTGAAGTTTTAAATTCAGGTAAAGGAAATGTATGACAATTACTTTATGCACAGAAGATAAAAGGACATAATGGAAACAAGGTTTCTAGACTTCATTTGGAAGGATGAAGTGTCAGCATGAGTACAGTATGGCAAGTTAGGTATGAAATATGTACTACCTAGTGCAACAACTATCAAAGCTGCACAAGGAAGTGCACGTCATAGCTACACTTAATCAAGTTAGAATACTAAACATGGCTCAACCCATAAGAAGAAAGAAAATAAAATTTTCTAAAATGAGAATAATTCAAAATTAGAGCAGGATACTTAGGGTTGTACAGATCAGTGGTTTCATTAACTGAAAATGTTCTAACTATTTCAGTTAAAAAGTAGAGATGGCTGGCTGGGCATGGTGGTGCACACCTGTAACCCCAGCACTTGGGAGGCTGAGGTGTGAGGATCACTGTAAATTCAAGGCCAGACTGGGGTACATGGTGAGTTCAGGGTCAGCCTGGACTACACAGTGAGATCTATCTCAAAAATACAATAGAGAGATGACGGAATGAATTGAAAATTTTAAACCAACCCTGTGCTATCAGCAAAACACTTGTTTCAAATATAATAATTATGCCAAACAGAAGTCCCAAAAGAAATAAATATTATATTATACAAATGTCAATGACAAGAAATCAGGAATGGCTGTATAAAAATCATGTAAAGTTGACTTCAAAGGGAAGAAGTTACTGGAGGAGAAAGAGACATTATATAAACATATAATGGTAAATCCCTCAAGAAGACATAAGTGTGCTGCAAAGCATACACCAAACAATAAAACTACAAAATATGGGAGACAAAACTGATAGAACTGAAGGGAGAATTTAGACAAATTCACAATTCCAGCATAGTTGGAGGTCTCCACAGTCCCTCTGAATAACTCATAGAACAATTAGAAAAACCACTATTCATCTCATAAGACTAAATGGGATTTAGAGCACAGCATATATTCTCTATTTTTCATGGAACAGGTATTAAGATAGACCGTATTCTGGGCTTTGAATTGAATGTCAACAAATTTAAAATAAGTAAAACTGTACAAAATATATGCCTTGACCGTAATGGAATCACACTGAAAACCGATGACAGGAAACATACCAAACATGTCTTCCACCACTTGAAAACAGCACCATACTTTTATAAATAATTGAAGAGTTACAACTACTCTTCAGAGAAATAAAAACATGCATTAGACTGAGCTAAAACACGACTGATCAAAATGTGTGGGATGTAGCTAATGTAGCTCCAAGAAGGAAATTTATGGCATGAATTGCAAATACAAAGAGGAGGTCTCAGAAATCAAAACTTTCACCTGAAGAATCTGGATAAAGAAGAGTGAAAGGGGCACAGAATAAAGACACAATAAAGAGATGACATTAAAAAGAGGGTACAAAACAAAAGACTAAACAAATTCACCCACAAACCTCCTTAGAGATGAATATCCAGGGACTGACATCCTAACTAGGTATCCATCACCTTGAAAAAGCCAGGAAGAGCCACTAACCCAGCTTCCTACAGGAAAAGCCCCTGCTCTGCATTCACGTCCCCTTGCTACATGACTCATTTGATCCCAATTTGATCCCGATTTAATCAATTTTACCTGAACAAATATACTTGTAATCTTCTTGGCTGACCCTACTCTTGTCCCACCTCATGCCCACCTAGCAAGTTCCCATGTTTCCCACCTTGGGCCCTCCTCACCTCATGGATTTGCCCTATAAAAATCCCTGGAAAAGACAGATTCTTTGGACAATCAACTTGGGGGCCCTTCTGTCCCTCTCTCTGACAGTTTTCTTTCCCTGAATAAATATATTCTACTCATTAAAAAGAAAACAGGGGAATAGGGTGAAAATTAACTTAAAAAGAGGTGAAAATAAATAAATTTGAAAAAAAGAATACCGGTAAGTTTCACAGAAATACACAAATCCTTACCATGAGTACTGATCATAAATGGGGCAGATACCAAGACATCAAAGGAATGACAAGAAAATACTTCAAACAACTTTATATGTACAGATTTGGCAACTTTGTTGAAAGACTTCAATCCAGTTACACCACAGGCAAAAGACATGAACTGTCATCTTCCCTTGTTCTTAGCCAAAAGGCCAAGAAGCCATGAAGAGCCATCTCCTTAGAGTGGTTCTGCAGTCGGCATGAAACATATGGATAAGTATCAGCATCATTGCGCATTACAGAAGGTGGACTTAAGCCCCAGTAAGATGTCATTGTAAATCTATCAAAAGCACCAAAATTAAAAATTAGAGACAACAGCAAATATTGTTGGGAATGTGGAGAAATTAGAGCTACTATGTAATGATATTGGCAAGTAACATAGTACAGTCATTCTGAGGAAGAGTTTGGCAAATTTTTAAAAACTTCTCTAAAAATTAAACATGAAATATGATAGACCAAGTAATTGCACTTGCAGGAATTTATCCTGGAGAAGTTCACTGCGTTTGGCTTTATTCCACACCAGTCAATGCATACAAATGTGCATAGCTGCTTTATTTATAATAACCAATAAGTGCAAACAAGCAGGTGTTCTTCCACAGGTGAATGGTTAACCAAGGAGTGAAGGATTCATACTGTGGAATAATACTCTGCAGTAAAACTGACAAGCCTTTGATGTACACAGCCTGAATGAGTACCTAGAAAATTACTCTTAGTGGAAAAAAGCCAACCTCAAAAGACTACAATTTATTGACCCCAGTTATGTAATATCCTTGCAATGACAAAATGATAGAAATAAACAGTTTGCTGGTAGTCAGGTGTTAATGAAAGCACCAGAGGGGAAGCAGTGTGTGACCATAGAACAGCAACACACAGGATCGTTCTGGGGTGGGAACATGCTGTATGTAGACTATATTGATGTCAAATCCTGGTTTGCTATTCTATTCAAGTTTTGCAAGAGGTTATCACTTAAAAATTGGGTAAAGTACATGTTGTGTAAGGAAATTACATATAGTCCCTTAAAGCTGCCCGTGAACTTAAAATTATGTCAAAATAAAGTGTAAGTAAAAACTACACTCTTCTCTCATGTCCACTTTTACCTCCCCTCTTCCATAGTATTTCTGTAGATACACAAAATTTCTGATTGCTTTCATTTTAGCCATGCTTAAGGAGGAAATGAGAACAAGCAAATGACATTCACTCCTCCCTCCTAATGCAATGAGAGCTTAGTTTTAAAACATGTTTACACTTGTAGAGATAATCTCTGCTCACCATTTGTAATGATTCTTTATTTTCCACTCAATGAAGAGCAAAATCCTGTTTGTATTTGAAGTCTTTACCCTCCAACCTCAACAGATTTATAATTTTAATTTCGTGTCACTTTCCTGCATGCCTGCTAAGCTCCTCTCTCAATGGGCTCCTTACCATTTCCCAGGCAAGCCCTGCTACGTCATGACTTTGCGTAGAGATATTTGCAATTGCCGGTTTCTGGCAACTGCGTGAAACCTCCCTTACGTACCCGAAAACAACCCTACCAATTACAAAGGTAATATTCAGTGAGATGTGTAGTTGGCATTTGAGCATAAGAGTACAAACCCTAAAATCTCAAATCTTAAACAGTATACTAAGTCATATTTTACACGTGTTAGTATGCATACTTACTTGACAAAGTTATTTATTCTTTTAGTCTCCCTATACGTTTAACACATTAGTAGAATTTTCCTATTCATTTTTGCATCATCAGTGTCTAACACAATAAACATAAATTCAACAAATATCTATTTAAAAGTTAAAAAGTGTACGTTGAAATCCCTTATCATCAAAATAAATGCTTTCCAATTTTCGAAGATCCCTGCAAATGTTTTACCCATTCACCTACATAAGATTTGCATGGTTTAAATACGGGTAGAAATACAACTTTTCAATTGATTTGGTAACATTGTCTCAATATTTTCACAAAGTATCACCATATAGTACCCATAATTTTTTTGTTACAATTTTCAGATTCTGGATAGTACTTAAGTGTAGTAGTTCTTGATTTCTGCTAAAGACTAATATAATTTTTGGTGAATTGGAGTCTTGGTCAGCTTTCCCACTGTTGGCAGAAAATATCTGACATGTTCAGCTTAAAGGAGGAAGCGGTTTACTTGGCTTACAGTTTCAGAGGTTCAGTCCATGGTCGGTTGGTGCCTAGGCAAGAACATCATGGATGAAGGGAGTGTTGGTTTAGAGTGGCCAAGAAGGAGAATACAGAAGAAGAAAACAAGAGAGAAGGGGGCCAGTGAGCAGGCAGAGTCTCCAAAGTCAACACTCCCTCAACCACCCAGACACAAATTCCCTTTATTATTCTGCTAGGTGTCTTACTGCAGTCAAATTGATATGCACAACTAACAGTCACAATGGCGCTTTTGCCATCTCCCTTATTATTAGACATTTACAAGGATAAATTTTTGCTGGTATAAAAGTAAACTAAAGAAGTTAACTTTATGGATGTAATTTTATCCAATCTCTCTTCTAGAAATGGAAATGAACTTTAAAGATTTGACGCAGTAAGTCCTTTCTGATTAGACCTGAGATATCATTGCCCATGATTTAGGAAGCTAAAGCAAGAGAAAAACATTTGTTTGTGGATGGTGAGATGAAGTTTCACAATCCACGATTCACTGTATTTGTAACACAGCATAGATATCCGGGGTCCCTGATCCAGCGGCTCTGATTTGGCGTAGTGACATTACAGAAAATCAGAGGTAAGAGTGATCTTAAGCATCATCCAATTTAAAGGCCTCATGCAGCTTTGTGGAAACTGAATTCCAAAGATAATATGTGTCTCAGCATGAAGCTAAGAAATTTAGTGAAACTCTCAGAGCAAAATGATGATATTTTAAGTATTCTTAGAGCAAAACGAAAATGTGAAGCAGGAATTTGAATGCGGTTGGTTCCTTAGCTCATGATACATGTATTAACTAGTCTTCATTCCTCTGTGAAGTATTCTAGGTCATTATCTTATAACCTATAACAATAATTGAATACCTTTTGCTTATGAACAATTCCCAAGTTATGTGCTTTTCATGTTAAAATCATGTGTAATTAATCTGAGTCAGTTTTCCTGTGTAATAACCTCAGTATCTACTGTAACGGACTTGCCAAATAATTTTCTAATCAATTGTTTGTGAACAGTTTGATCTTATCTTTTAAAATTTTCTCTGAGGAAATTTCCAGTATAAATTGCTTATTTTGGTGTAGTTACTAAGATTTTTGTTTTTTGTCTTTTGGTAACCAGTGTTGACCTCAGGACCTTGCACTTGCCAGGCAGGCATTTGTGCCACTGAGCTATATCCCAGGCCTGGTACAGTTACTAAGAGTTCACATTTAACTATTAAAAGTTACTTTGCAAGCAAATATATTACAGATTCACCTTTATTGCAAAAGGCTCATAAAAACTGCATGTCTTCAACCATTACACATTGCATTTATTTATTTTCTATTTGACCTAATTGTTATTCATTTGCAGTTACTCTTTAAATATATGACATTGCCGAAGGTGGTGGCGCATGCCTGTACTCCCAGTCCTCAGGAGGCTGAGGCAGGAGGATTATTGAGAGTTGGAGACCAGCCTGGGCTACAAAGTGAGCTCAAGGCCAGCCTGAACTGCATAGCGAGACCTTGTTTCAAAAAAACAAAAAATAAATTAAAAAAAATGACACCATTTGTTTGATATAAAATTTTAAAGCATTTTGTCCTCATGTAAGCTTTAAATATTTTTTCTTTTTCTTTTTGTTTTTTAATATTTTTTCAACTTAATATTTTTCTGGCTTTATATAACCATATATACTAATCTCATACATTCTCGGTTTACTTCTATTTTTCAGATTTCTTTATGAACATTTTTCTTTAATTTTTAGAGAAAATTTATTGCTTTTTTTGAAGACAATGTGTTTTAATATAGTTGTAGTTCAAATTTCTGTGTAGAATAAAATACAAATGGAAACTTCTGTATTTGTTAACAGCTATCATCTCAAAAGTTTCAGGTAATCCTAGTGTTTTGAAATGTTATTTTCTTCAAATGTGATATTTACTTATGTGGATATTATTAAGAACATTTTTGGTGCTAATAATCTATCTGTATTTCCAATAGCAATTAATCTTATATTAATTTCAAATATACATGTGATTAAATTTTTTTTTTCTTTTTTAGTACCAGGAATCGAACTCAGTACCTTACTGGGCAGGTGCTGTCCCACTGAGTTGTAGCTCTGGCCCTGGTTTTTCTATCTTATAAACAGAGTTACTTTGTTACTAATCATCTTAGTAGATTAATTTTTCTATATTTCATCTGTTTTAGGTTTTGAGGGGGTAGCATTTGCATTGCCTGACATTGGTATTGGTTTACATAGTGAAATAAATCCTTTGTCCCTTAGCTATTTTTAGACTATAATTTTTGGCTTACCACATGAAGATTCAGGAAATTATGACATTTGCCTCCAAAATATCCACCTGTTTTCTTCCATTTGAGGAGACACTGAAGTCTAATCATATTTAATTACTTGCTTTAATCATAATTCCATTATTATTTAGAATTTACTTTTTGTTGAAATAGGTCTCTTTCATGGCCAACATTAACAAAATAATTTCCTATATCATGCCTAATGTTGTTTTATCCTCGGGTTGACTAAATTTCCTACCAAGTGATCATTTTCTAAATGTTTTAACCTGGTTCCTTTCATGTATAAGGATTTCAGATGTATTTTTACAACCTTTCCCACCTTAAATATAATTGGATTTTTAAATGAAGTAGGTATCTCTTCATTGTTTAACTCTACCAGTAATTCCTTCGGAAAAACCACAGGCTAGGCACATTTTGCGATCTGTGAAAAACTGAGTGTTATTTTTGTTAGCTCTTGTTTCTACAGTCTGAATTCCTTTAGTTTTATCATTTCTTTGATGATTTTGTATGAAAATCTCACAGTGTACATAAATGATCACAAATAATTTTGTCCTAACTTATAGGAACATTTTTACTTGTTCTTCTTTTCACTGGGTTTTTATTCATTGTCATTGCATTATTTTTCTGCATTTTGATTCGGGTACTGAAATATCAAATTAGTTTTTTGTTACTTTACTTTTTCAACGTTTCTAAATCATTTCATTCTTTTGACTTCATACTGCCGGATGTATCGCCTTTAATACCTGTCCTCTAGGTCACTTGTGTAGTGCTCTGTTGTAGGATTTCAGTTCTATTTCTAAGGTATTAATTTGATCTGAAAGAGTTTTTAATGAACACGGTTTTTAGCATGATGTTAGCAAATATTATTTTATTATGATGTTAGTATTTCAGTGTTAAAGGTAGTTTCAGATAACATTGTATAGTCTTTTCTACATTACTTGAAAAGTTTAATGTCATTGTTGAATTTGTTTCTTCTATTTCATGGAATAATTTTTCCAGTAGTTATTTTCTTTTTCTTCCTTTCTTTCCTGTTTATATTACCATTTCCATTGGTTTGGGATTTTTATTAGTGTATGTTTGAGATACATGATCATTGCATTCAATTTGGGGAACTGGTATTTATATATATTGCATCTTAATAATTTTTACTCTTTCCCTTTCTTGCTGCCCTGACAACAACATTTACCTTAATATTTTAACAGTTTTCTCTTGTCTTTCTGGATTCTTTGTTTATTAAGTGGCTTCATCTAAACTTTACATTTGGCCAATTATTTTGTGAACGTGTTATTTTTAGATAACCTCTATGTTTGAACTTTCCCCTCAGAGCTTCCGATAGAAAGTTATAGGTTGTTTGATATTCTGTGTTATCTACCAGCTCTATCTTAGAGTGGGGTAGTGCACTGAAATGTTTTGTAAACAGTGAACTTTTGGGTATTGGTTTATCTGAGTAACCAAATTGAAGATAGCACTGCATAATTGACAACCATGATCAATTTCTTACCACCTTGTCTGAAATTCTGTATTACTTTTGTTGTATTTGTGTTGCTCTGTTTATGTCTCTGTGTTTGCTAGTATGTTTTCATTCTTTTATCTTTAAAGTAAAGGAACATTTTCATACTGCCTTGTTGGAGTCTGCTAAGGCTTGGTGGGTAGCAAGCATGGGAAAGTTTGGGGATGTGTCGTGGTACCAGTTGAATATGATTCCCGCGACTGAGTCCACCTGGTGTTCATTCCTCTTCCCCCCAATCCGGAGCAGCGGGGGGTGGAAAAGTGCGGGTGCACCGTGGAGGTGATTTTCTCCCTTTGCACAGGGAGTCCATGACGGTTCTGTGGGACACTGGGCTTTCCACTGAGGGATCTAGACCTGCAGGGTTTAAGTGGATGGCTTATCTAATTTTCTAACTCTCAAAATAGTTATTTCTCGGTGATTTGTTGTAATAATTAGTATTTCTGTCACCTCTCTCCCTTTTAGAATGAGACCAAGTGATAATTCTATTAACGAGGTCAATTTCCAGCAAGTCACTGTAGCAACTGATACTCTACTGCTCTTCCTCTTCTTTTCTTCTTCTCCTTTTCCAACTGTCCCTGCCTCCATCACCACGAACCCCTCCCTGATAATTCATCTAGGAAACATCTCAAATTACCATCACAGTCTTTTTTGTGTATGTCTTTTTGAGACTCTCTATGCAATTTAGGTTGGCCTGGAGCTCACTTTGTAGCCCAGGCTGGTCTCGGACTCGCAATGATCCTCCTGCCTCAGCCTCCTGAGTGCTGGGATTACAGGTGTGTACCACCACACCAGGCAGCATCACAATTCTTAATTCCTTTCTTCCTGTCCTCCATACAAGGCTAGTGCTGATGGGTGGGCTCTAGATTGATGGAGGAGGGCATTTGGGTGGAGTGTAAGTCACCACTTTCATTTTCTGTCTGTTTTTTTTTTTTTTTTTTGCTGTTAACACTTCTCAAGATCTCTGATAAAGAATCAGGGCCTTTTACAAAGGTTAAGGGGTGATACCTTTTTGTTTTATTTTTATTTCCTTTAGGTAGATAGTAAGATGAGTTTGAGAACTTTAATTTTTTCCTTATCTTTCAATCACTAACCTCATAACAATTTACTATTTGGGCTACTATGACCACAGTGAAAGAACTTGCACTGCTCGGTATTCTGGTGCACTTCAAGCTCTTTGTTAGCTGGCTGATGTATTCAATTCTTAATACCCTAATTCTTAAAAATGCTAAATTTTCATCTACAAAGTTATTGGTAACTGAAGATAATTGTTTTACTGTAACTCATGAGGTCAGATATAAAACCAACCCAAAGTTTAAATTCTTCTGATGGAAAGGCAGTTGTGAATTACTTGGGCATGTAAGGGATAGATTTGAACCTTTCAGTGTCAATAAGAAAAAATTTAACCTGTTGTTAATATTCCCAGTTTTGCCTGATGTTGCCACCAAGACAAATGGTATAAGTACAAACAGACACACACACACACACACACACACACACACACACACACACACACACCTTTGGCTTTTGTAGCATTTATCATGACTTTTAAAGTCTTGATTGGCTAATTTCTAGAACATAACTCTCTTATTGCACACCATCTCAAAAATGTCATGATTTATATCACTATTTAGAATTAACATAAAGCAAATTAGCTGTTGTTTACTTGCAGTCTAGGTTTAGCGCTGAGAAGGGGGCGTCAAGTATTTTGTACCTTGTAGTAATTTTCTTTGACTTGGAATGTGTCTACCTGAGAGGCATGTTAACATAATGGGATGCCGTTAGTGGAAAGACACACCATTTCCTGAAGTTCAGAGCACATTAGAACATGTCGAACGACAGATATTTGAAAACATATTTTACATTTCAGGTAAAGGCACTCACAGTAAGTCCTTTTGTCATCTCTCTGTTACTTACCTGTGTATGGTGGCATTTGAAACATTAACCTTCAGAAGCCAGGTTCTGTATTGTATTCTCCTTTCCTAGCTAGGATTAATTTTAATCACATGGTAATTAAGATAGGCACTGCATAAGCAGCTCACATTTGTGCAGGTAATTAAAGCTTCTCGATTCATGCATTTTCCCCTCCTGCCTCTGTTAGAAGTAGTGGCAGATAATTTGTATTTTCCCTTGCAGCACAGTTCTTGTTGGAATAAAGGCTCAGGCTCCAATAAATCTCTTGCAAATAATTTGTCTAGGCGTTGGATATAAGACAGAAGAAATTACAAACTGCTAGTTTGTTCTTTTCCTTAAAAAAGTCTAACTCCCCATTGTGTGTGTTATTGAGTCCAGAAACTATGAGTTATTGTGGTTTTATTATGAAATAGTAGGAAGCCTGGAAGTCAGGTTCCCAGTTACATCCTGGAGAAAAGACAACTAGTATTTTTATTATTTCATTTCTTATATTTTTCTTGCACGGTCCTGAATGTGATACAAAGGGTATTCCAAAAATCACTTGTCCGTATGGAAAAAAAAAAATAGGAAATTTGAATTTGTACATTACTCACTCTTTGCTCAATTACTCTATCAGCACACAGTGAAAATAGACCAGCTACCTATCTGCAGTGAGTAAATACCTGTTGTTATGGAACCATTTCCATCACAACTACTTTTAAGATAGACCCCAGTGACTTATGTGCCTACAATAGACAATATGGCACAGGTGAATGAAGTTACTGTACATTAAAGTTTTTTAAAAAGCAGAGGTTTTCTTTGAAGCTGGGCACCATGTTTTTTTGCAGCTGCTGTCTTTCTGCTTCCAGCCTGGAACTGTTTGAAGGTCCTTGGCAGCCCCAAGCCTAGAGCATTAGGTCACTAGCCCATGGTTTGACCAGCAAAGAACAGCCCGCCGCAATCTCATTTCTTGGGAAGGGGGTGCCTGCGAGCCATTTCTAGTCTCCAGTGAGTAGCTCGCTATGCATCTGGTGGTTATGAAATCTCATTTCATTACACTACTAATTTACAGGGAATGAAATTATCAACAAGGTGATTACCAAGCGTAATTTATGGTCCATGTAATTATATAGCTGTCAAAGTACTGCTGGCAGCTGAATTGTGCAGGACAGGGCTGCACTTTTGCCTGGTTGATTGAGTTTGTTAATTGTCCACAGCTGAAAATATTTTTTGTACTGCGAGATCAGCAACCTGCAGCTTGGAGAGCCCAACTAGAGCTGGTTAGCATTACCTACCTAACCGGAAATGTTGCCTATTAGCTTTAAACATCTTCCGGTGATGGAAAATTACCCCTAAACTTTCATCAATGGGAAAAAAAATTCTCTTTCTGGAGGTGTATTGAATTAGTAGGAAACAACAAAGTCCGGAGTCATAAATATGTTATCTCTGTCAAAATATTACCCATAACGCACTTGGTGTACATAACAGAATAATAGATATTGAAAGATAACAGTATTGTTGCAATAAAAATCAATAGAAATATATTCTACTTTCCCCTTGATCAATGGATTAGGATGTGTGACTTTATTATACATATCCCAGCTTTTACGGCTTGTGAGAGAGACCATGTTCGTGCCCAATCAGAAGCAGGTGAAAAACACCCAACTGCTAACTGCCTTAACCTTTTGCCAAAACAGACACAGGAAAAACAAATCACAGAGGAGGTTCTGAAGTCAAAGGTTTGGTTTACACAGATACGATTTGAATGATATTTTTTGTTACTTTCATATTTTTTGTATTACCTAGGAAATACAGGTACTTTCAAATATGTACCTGAGTAGTTGGTGGTATTGATCTTAAAGCTTACATTTTTTTTTCAAAACCACAACTATATAAACCACATAGTGTATATAATGGATTGGTTTCTTTTTCTCACTTTGATTATCTTTAGCTTCCTCCACAATTCACATGCAGTTGGAAATGAACATCCAGACATATTAACCCCTTTGCCTTTTTTGGGTGCTATTTCTATGATCCAGAATTCTCTATGATGGTTTCTCATGAACAGTAACAAATGTATAGCATTGCCATCAATTTCTTTCCAGCTACAGAGTGGAAGATCCTGTTCCTGAGATTTGACATGCATAAGTGTTAGCATCAGTGATAGAAAGTGATTTGCTTAAAAATAAAAAAAGTTATAGTAACTGGTATTACAGTGAGGTCACATTTTAGGCAGCTACCATGAGGATATAAATTATACCTATTTAAAAATAGCAGTTCAGTTTCTACTAAGTGCTGGATGTACTGACCATTGTCTACTTTGGCTTGGCAGCTGAATGATTAATAAACGAGAAATAATGTTTTTTGAAGAGGTCCATGAGAAGGTTTAGATACAAGAAAATGTGTCAAAATTGAGAAGATCACCTATTACTGGTAACCCGTACACATTTCTTAGAAAGCAGTTATCATTGTTTTCAAGTTTATGAGGTTCCTTGGTTTTAACGTAAGGAAATAAGTCAGCTTTATAATCAGAAAAGTGTTCATATAGAACACCGAATGAGTAGTAGTAAAAGATTAAAAATAGCTTAATTGTGATTTCATGGAACACCATTTTAATAAATTATGATATAAAATAAAATTGAAGTTAAATAAAGCACTGTGTCTGTTCTCATGACAAGTGAAAACAATAAGCTTGGAGAAAATAAAAACTAAATGAAAAGAGAGAAATACAAAGCGAAGTTGTAGAATCATGTAGAGGCATATGTTAATGTAAAGCAAAAGTTGTTTTCCCCTCCTATTCTCTGTCCTAAAGGCCATGTTTGGCTAACCACAGGACTCCAATCTCCAGAGGGGAGCCAGACCTCTCCAGTAATTGGCCAGCTTTGTCCTGGCCGAATGTCCTGCAGAATCATTTGCTGGACTAAAACCTGCCACCAGTTCAGCTGCATCCAAGCACAAATTGAGAAAATGCCTTGCATGGGCCGTGGTTGACAGAGCTGTCTGCCGGAGAGGGTACATTCAAAACCAGCAACTCCTGTAAGTTATAAAACTCACAGTGGGAAACCCTATCTAAAGACTTTCTTTGTGGTGTAGGGTTGCTGGGAGCTCAACCACTGGTTTACAGGTACTGAGGCAAATTCATTTTGACATTGTGAACCTCTGCCCTAGTGAAAAACTAAAGAAAAATTGAAAGCAAATGAAAATGAAATTTCAAGCGAAAAATGTCAAATCTTTACTTTGTGTTTAGCTGCTAGGAGACTCTGGTGTGGTATTTTAGTGAATAACATTACTCCATATAGCAAGATATAATTAGTGTCAATTCCCCAGCTACCACTGTCCAACCGTGCAAACCTGTACGTAAAAAGAAAGTTTTAATTAACTGAGTATTGTTTAATTTAATTCAAACACACACACTTGTTGATAACTTATTATGAATAAGTTATGAATAAAATCACCATATATTTTTTTAAAATTCTGCATGTTCTCCATACTGATGAACTTCACTGGACATGGACAAGTTATATACTCTCTATTTTTTTTTTTTTTTACTTTATCTCTTTCTCCCTCAACATGAATACTAGAATATTTCCCCATCCATAATGTGATTTTGTATACAATTGCATTTTAGTAAGTTTTGCAGCATTCTATAAACATCATACCTCCAAACCTGATGATCCTGTTGGCCTGAACTAAACCTTTCAGGCTGCAAACAGAAAATTAGAAACCAAATCACAATCAAATTAACTCACTATTCCACTTAAGTATAAAATAAATGTAAAGTTCTAATGTTATCTAATGAACATTTTGATTACTTTTACATTTTTTACAGAAAAAAAGTAAACTTTGAATGGCATCAAGTAGAATAGAAGAAAAGAAAGAGAGAAAGAGGAAGAAAGAGAGAGAGAGGGAGAGAGAAGGAAAATTGTTAAATTTGTATTTCCAAGAAAAACTGAGGCTTCAGGACACAAAGTAACCCAACATTACAAAGCCTTTTTTTGTTTGCAGGGAACTAAGGCTTTTTTCCCACTAACGTTCTAGACTTGGGCCAAATCACAGCTTTGAGGGATGTAGACCATCTTGCTCTCTCTTTTCCCTGAAACCTGATGATTTATGTGGATCTTTTATCACAATACTTCTTGAGATCTCCCCGGTTTATGCAGATGAGGGTGATATTTTAAAATTTATTCCAATAGCTTAGAAAGCAAAGAGTGATTTGCTTTTTAGCTTTTACTTCATCACTGCCTAATGGGGTTGCAATAAACACTTTGGTTACCTTCCTTCCATTTCTAGGAGTGAGGGGATTGGAGAAATCCTTTTAAACAAGGGGTGTCAATCTGAATATGTAGAGCATTTGAATTGAGAAGTTTTTCTCATCCTTCTTTAGTAAAGCATTCTATATTCCAGCTGCTGAGAAACGGGTATTTCAACTGAGACATGATTTTCATAGCAATCCAAGGATATGCATTCAAACCAATGACCAAGTAAACTGCGACGAAATGCCTGATTTGAGCAAAACAGATTTCCCGAATAAGAAAACCCACCACCAGGGACCCTTCTCAACTGAAAGTTGGCTTTGCACATCTCTTTCTGTTATGTGTTGATCTATTAAATCTCTTTTCACTTCCGACTAGCTGTCAGTGATTCTTGCCTGTGTCAAATGTCATGGAAGAGAATAAAAGTACTTATCACCCCATTTGAAGGGCAGGCATGACTATTCTAATTTTTAATTTCTTCCTTTCTTTTCTTTTTTAATTGTTTTCTCCCCTTGGTGTTTATCTCATTAACACATTGTTGAATTATTTCCATCTGGCAAGCAAGGGAAATAGCCTGGAATTATGAAAACCATGCCAAAAACTAACATGATAAGTTATTTATTAGTTCTGGCCTTCTGGTTTCTCTATCCCAGTGGGAGTTGAAGAGATAGCTATTCATTGCTTATTTGTAATCCTTTTTTTTTTTTAAAGAGAAAGCAAATGCTAGTGCTTCAGCATAGGAAAGAAACACTGATATATACCTAAATAAACAAGAAATACTAATTTCCAGAGATGATTAGGATCGACAGAGATAGCCACTGGAAACAAAGCAGAGGGCAGGTTTTACAAGAGGGCTTCCTTGCTGATAGGTCAAGGTGTGGAACTATTACTCCAGTTGACAACTCTAAGATAAAACGGTAGAAACCGGGACACATGTTACCAGTGACCAGGAACTCAGGTTTAGGAAGGAAGAAAAGAGATGATAGCATGGAAAAAGAAAACAGTGAGAATAATTAGTAAACCATTAAACACAAACAATATAAATTAAGACATTTTCTCCTGCCTTGTTGGCCCTTAGTGGAATCTTGATATGACAGGACAAGCTGAGGATGTCATGATTTGCGAGGGATATGTGAAATGGTCATGAATACCTGCACTACCTTGCAGTGGTCATAACCAGGTCAGCAAATGAAATGTGTGCATAAAACAACAAAACACACATGACCTTAGGGTATACATATGGTGTACCATAGACTGTAGTGCATTTGAAGTAATTAAACAATGGACCTCTCCGTTTGTATTTTGTTTTGGCTTTTGGTTTTTGGTTCTGGTTTTTGAGACAGTCTTACTATATAGTTCAGGCTAGCTTTGAACTTGCTAAGTAGCCCAGCCTGGTCTCAAACTTACAGAGCTCCTTCAGCCTCAACCTGTGTGCTGGAATTACTGGTAGGCATTACCATATGCAGCACTGCTGCTGCCAGAGAATATTTGGATGGTGCAAAATAAGAAAGGCCATGGCATTGATATATTGTGAAAATTGATTAAAACAATGGGAATGAATAGAACTAGATGTATTTATATCATACATTCCTGAGCTGTCTGAATCATCTGTCTTTGAGCTACTTCATAGATCCAGCTGCAGAAAAGAAATAGCAATGAAAATGACCCTTTTTCCTAGGCATGCAGATAGATTTTGGGGTATAAACATATCCCTGTAGATACTGACCACCTTACACATTCATTCCCCTATAGATACTAACCCTTACTTCTACATTCGTTGCAGTGTTGATGATGGCACGTGTATATGCTTTTGTGTTGGAATTTTCCTTTGAACCTATTGTACTGTCTTACGGGAATAAAATGAAATCTTTGGCACGTGTTTGTTTTAAACCTGTATATGGATCTTACCGTTAGCTAAGCTGTTTAAGAATTTCTTTTCAAATAACCCTCTTCTTTTACACAAAAGTCGTCTTAGCTAGTGGACCAAGACTAGTAAGCAGTGCGGCAACATGGAGCAGAAAATAGGATTCGGTCTGAAATAAGCAACAGCCACACAAAACCTTATACAGATGTTATTAATAAAGACAGTGCTCAAGGTGTGGCATTTGCTTAATGGGCCAAGCAGACACTGAACTGAGAACCTTCCAGGCTTGAGTAGCACATAAATATGAGCGCTATGGAAGATGCATGAGAGGCTTAATAATATACAAAAGCAAGTGAATCCGGCACACGAGCTTAAATACCACCTGGTATCTCTCACTTGAATATGGTAAAGTGTGAATAAAGAGCAAGTTCAAGGATTGATAGAAAGGGAAAAAGAGATAGGTCTTCTGCACAAGAGAAGAAGTTCAGGAGATCAAAGTTAAAGGGGTGGGTATGAGAAAGGAGAAGTAAAAAGATTTAAGATGTGTCATCTACAAGTACCAAATACCCACAAAGATTGTAAACATAAACCAAACATACGGACAGTAACAACAATGAAAATGGAAGAGGAAATTTAGCACTGCAGGGGGCAGGTGAGTGAGGAGGGAGAGGGAAACCTAACAGGGTTGACTTATATTTTGTATCTGAATCTGCTCCCTAAAATCAGTGTAAACTTCATGTACTGCAAACAGGCACCAATTCAATAAAATTTAAAAATAATTCAGATCTCACCAACAGAAAATAGGTTTCAGCTATACTTTCCCACTGATGACTTAAGAAGGGTGAAAATAATTTTCAACGCTTTGTTTTCATCTGTATTTGTGCATACAGTAGGGCATGCAGTCCTAGTTCTGCAGTGTCAGTTCCGTTCCCAGCGATGCCTCTTTCAGTCCTCAAAGATCCTAAAATAAATAATTCCTCTGTGGTTACTATAGATACTGGGGCAGGTGTGCTTTTTCTAAATATATATATTACTGCGTCAAGACTAAAGCCTCATACATAATACTTCTCAGAAAAAAATCTCTCTTAGCATGGTTTATGCTTATGCAAGTATGCGGCCTACTGTGTCGGAATTTGGGGTATCTTTTAAAAAAGAAAGTAAAATTAATGGACATTGTAAGATTATAATATTTCTGGGTTTTACCTGCCAATTTTATAAACAGAATTTGATAGGGACAATTATTATTGTTTCTGCTGTGTTTTTACAGTGCCAAATTGTATTCCGTTGTACTTTGTCCCATCCCATTCTGCAACTCATGGATTGTGTTCAGGCTCCTGAGTGTGAATGGGAAATGCCACATCCAGTAAAAATTTTGGCAAGGCTGCATAACTTGTTTGTCCTCAGAATTTTCTCCTTGTTTCTCATCAGTAAGCAACAGTTGCCCCTAGAGATTGCTGCCTCACACCCACGCAGTCCTCGATTCTCCCCGATAAATGCTCACCTTGTCTTTCCCATTGCCAACTTTTTCAAGTGACTCATTTTAGCTTTCAAAATTCTCACTAGAGTTCAAACTCCAGTTTTGCTTATTATTTCATGAATGTATTCCTTCCAAACTTACAAGCAAGTAATGACATATAGTCAGGTAATTTTTTTGAACGCACCACATTATTGTCATTCCTGTACACCACAAAATCCTCCAGAGTGCCAATTATCTTTTATCGTATTGCTATTTTAGGAGATAAGATAATGGCATCATTTGTAAAAAGATGTGCAATAGAAAATGAAATTTCTTTAACATGTGTAGTCAAAACTTCTTACCTCATGGATGGAAACACTAAGTTGAAGTACCTTACCCAACATTATTTCAAGCTGATATGCATTCTGAATTTTTGACTCTATGTCCAATATTCTTTCTGTCATGCCAGACTGCTTCATAACTTCTGCTTAAAAAGTAAATAAAATAGGGCTGGGGATATAGCTCAGTGGAATAAGCGCCTGCCTAGCAAGCGCAAGGTCCTGAGTTTGATCCCCAGTACCGCAAAAAAAAAAAAAAAAGTAAACAAAATAATTTCGACTGAGACCCTAGATACAATCTTGATGTCCTCACAAACAAAATAAAAATTGGTATTTTAGAGCTTGTACCTACAAGAGAAGAAAGTCTTATCTAAATGAATTTGTAAAATGCCTACTTTAATAAATATTGCAATGAAATTACAGAGGGAAATCACTGGTTTATTATTCGGTGAAGTACTTTTGAGGTACTTCAGCTGCTATGGTTAACTTGGTGATGGACGATGATTAAATTCTAGGTAAAATTCTGATTATCTATGGAAACATAAAGATCAGGCAAGGCAAATGAGGTGAGGCCCTATACTACAGATTCCACATACCCTTCCTTCAGTAAAGGAAAACACATTCTGAGCAGTTTCCCTAGTCTATGAAAGAGTTTATGTATATAAATATTACTTTAAAAATACTCGTACTTTCAGTGCTAAGAGGACCTAACATCTCATGATTGAAAAGTGATTTTCATTTCAAATTAGCTCTTTAAATTCAGTCTAGTTATTTATTTGCCATTCAACTTCCTAAAATACAAAATGGTATTCAATACAATGCTTGCCTTACATTTTATTGCTCAATTTAATTTTGATAATAACATACTGTGGAGAAGGACATTCTTTAGTTAATCTTTCAATGTATTGCCTTAGGCATAACCTAGCCTTGGTTGTTGCATTTTGGAGGAAGTCTAGCAGAAGCTTTGTAAGCCTTGGCATCATCCACACTAAATGTTTTGCTGTGATATGCAGAAAGGAATGGTGACAGGATGGCTATCTAGTGAAGTCTCATGCCTATGGTAATTGAGTTGTATTGTTCTTGCTAAAATAGTTGATATCCACCCATTAGCCCAGTTGCCTCTTTTGTTTTATCTCAATAAAAGGTTACTGAAAATGTGATTCAAGGATGCAGTCCAAGAGGCTGTAAGTCCCCCGATCCCAGAATATTGTCTCTCTTGTATTTCTTTTTCTTCTTACTTTTTTATTCATCCACTGGTACCTCGTTCTCAGGATCTGTTCACCCTGGACAGAAATGGATATTAGACCAACAACGTACTTGAAGTCTTTAAAACACAACCAGGATAGTAAGTGCTTAGAAATGTAACATATCCATAGATAGAACTTTAGCTGGATCTAAACTTCAAGATTTTGATGAAATTATCCTTCCTGATGTGGTAGGCACATAGCTGTGGCTGAGAATATTATTTCTGTTGTTCCCTATCTGTAGAAAAGTAAGGTACAAATAAACATTAAAATGTCAAACAGTAATAAATGTGTTAGTTGTACCAGAGGCATTATTGCTAACATATACAGGAGAAGTTAACACTTTATTTCATTTCCTATGCGTTATAACACTCTTTGCTTATGCTTTATTCTAATATTACCTGCATGCCAACACATAAGCTAGATAAAATTATTGTCCCATTTTACATTTCTGGAAACTTAGGCCTTTTAGAGGTAAGATGATATGCTTGACTTCACCCACACTGAACCTAAGTGCTTAAAACAGATTAGGAAGAGAAAATACAACATAATAATTGTCATCTGATTCCTGAACAATGAATAAGCTAAGTATTAAATACAGCAGGACAGGACCTTAAGAATATTTGCACACATGTACTATGGAAGAGATACCTGGGGTATGAAAGTATTTGGGGGAAAAACATGCACTGGTAGAAAATATTCCAACTAAGAAAAGTCCTAGGATTCAAACAGAGCCTGACACTATTCTACAATTGTGAAGAAGATGCTCATAAAAGAATCCATCACCCAGAAACAGAACAATGTGAAAAGCAGAAGACTGCTGAAAGAAAGGTGGGGCTCTGGACACTGCCTGATGTAGGGTGCTTTCCTCAGCCACAGAAAAGCAGAGCATCCTACAAAGCAGATCAGGATCACAGCATGCATCGTTAGTCACTAATTTGAGTATGCTTGATTATCTTTAGAAAAGTGTTTGTAAATCACTGCATTACACACCTTAGTATGGGATCACTGGTTTCTTCCTAATTCTTTTTGGTGAAATCTTTCATGTGTCTTTAAAAATAGAGATGCAATGGTTCGTGAAGTAATTTTGCAGTCCCTTCACTGTGTCCAGAATGCAAAGACCAAATTGTAAGGCAATGCATTACCCAAAAGATAAGAGGGCTTAGAGAAAGACGATTACGTGCCATCCTTTTCCCACTCCTCATATGACATTTTTGTGAATCTCCTGTCCATTCTGAAGGGCTCTTGATCACTACCTTTATGACATTTAAATAAGATTTGCTGGCTTCCAGTTGTGCGAACTCTAAAAAGTCATGCCCATCCGTGTGATAGACACATTTGTGTACAAGTATGGTCCATAAGTTTATCTCTTAATGACATCTACTTCGCTGTACCTCTTTTCATCTCCCACTCGTGACCTTGTGTTTATATCAGTGCTTCAGCCCATACAGTGGAAACAAAGGGTATTTCCAATGCATTGTCTCT
The DNA here is from genome assembly GCA_004027595.1 of Dinomys branickii. Classification (NCBI taxonomy): domain Eukaryota; kingdom Metazoa; phylum Chordata; class Mammalia; order Rodentia; family Dinomyidae; genus Dinomys; species Dinomys branickii. Next base: position 70,691 of record PVLD010006189.1, read on the forward strand.
GCCTCGTTTTCAATACTCTTAAATATGTCTTGTCCCCAGCATGCCTACACACTGGTTTTCTATCTCTTCTCTTGATAAAAACCAAATTTAAACTGCAGCTATTTACATCTTGATCCTGGAGAAGAGTATGATCCTTTCATTGGAATTAATATTCACCCTTTCTTATCCTATTCTTGCTCAATTCGATATTAGACCACATACACAGGCTTTGACTTCTTCGACTCCTGAGAGCTCAGGGTTTTTCTCTTACCCATGCCTCAGTCCAGAACCCTCAGCCTCCTCCCCACAGCCCCTCTACCCACCAGCACGAACAGTGTCTTATTCTCCATGCCAGGTTTTTGGCCTTGACCTGTGAAGCTTATATCCCTCCTCCGAAAATAATTCTTCCTCTTGAATTGAACCCAGGCTTCATGACCTCATGATCTCTGACCAGTAGTTTGCCGTGAGTCTTATCCCTGTGTTTGGTCCATTGGATTCTAAATGTGTCCTGTGTGACTAAATATGTCATTTAACACAACTTCCAGAGCCAGTATTCCATATTTTCACTCGTCCTGCCTTAATGTCCCTTTGGTGGTAGCTGTAACGTCCTTCGAGACCCTGTCTAGCCTTAGGAGCATGTGTCAGACGACACTGCCACAATCACTTTCTAATTTGTCTACTACTGACTCCATATTCGCCAATATCTAACTTATAAAAGTCTTCTATGTACACTTTTTTTTTTAAAGATCTGTCTCTTAACTTTCTAAGCAAGATTAAAAGGGTGTTTTACATAGTTACTACAAGTTTTGTATGACCTCCTGTCTTGAAAGTACTACCAGAAAATTTCTTAAATGGAAAAACAGGAAAACCTTAAACATGAACAAATCATCTTTAGATTTTTTGTCCTTTGTTTTGTTTTGTTAGGGTTTTCTTAGCTAGTAAATAAAATAGGTAAACCAGGAGGGTAAACAATCATCTTAGGTCAACATAAAATTTGAGTTCAATTATCAAAGTCTTGTCTTGAGAATGATTTTCATTTCGAAAAGCAATTGGGAGATGATGCTAAAAGCATTTGTAAGAAGTATACTTGCAGATTTAGGGAACATTTGTTTCTTACAACATGATATTGTGAATTTTTTTTTTTTTGCAAAATGTTTCAAATAAACTCCCATGAAGCAGCTTTCTATCATCTTCAATTTTCATCCGTTACTTCTCCTCCAACAAAATATGTAATTCGCTTTTGTTTTTGTTTTGTTTTTGTCTTTTGGAGACAGGGTCTTGCTATGCAGTTCAGGCTGGCCTCAAGCTCACTTTGTAGCCTAGGCTGGCCTTGACCTCACAAAGATCCTCCTGCCTCAGCCTCCTGCCTGCTGGGATTATAGGAGTATACTATCATGTCCAGCCAAAATATGTAATGGGATGCACTTTGACCTTGCATAGGCTTCTTTCTTTTATTGACAGAGTATGCTAGGTCCTCTGTCATTTACGTACTTCAATTATTTTCTTTCAGAACCTTAGGCATGCCTACAATATGAGAGTCTAACAGGAAACAGCAAACACAGTGTTTGAGAGATTTGACTAGAACAACCATTTACAATGCTGTGGGTAAGATTTAGGAAAACCAGAAAGAAATAGTGTCAGGCCTTAGCACTGCCTTTACTTGGTCAACTTTACAATGTCAACACCTAGCGGACACGGAAGTGTTGCTGAGCGAGTAACTCCACAGGAAGGAGGCTGGGAGAACAAACAGCAGCCTTGACTGCCTCTGCCCTTCCATCCCCTGCTAGTGACTCTACTGATGTTTCCGCGAAGTTCATCTTCCCAGGGACACAAAGAGGATGGAAAAGCACTCTTTAGAGACAATGAAATTGCATCCACCATGGCATCTTGGAATGTAGGATCATCTTCTATGATCTCTTCTGATGCGCTCGTCTGCTTCCTCATTGCTGTAAACTCCACAAAAACCAGACATGAGTAACACTTTTTTTTCCTGGAGTGCTCCCCAGAGCTTTGTACTATGCCCAGAATGGAGAAGGAAGTAGATATTTATTGATGAATAAATAAAGACAAGTATGTTTTTATTTCTAAAAAGGAACATGAGAACCGTGATGCCAAATTGGCACAAGGGCAATTTAAATAGATTTCATTTTTGGTTTCTTTCCTTTAGGGTGTCCAGGTAAATATTGTCTTGCAGGGGAGAGAAATCAATAACTTTTTTTGAAATTTCTGGGTGTGACTTTTTGAGTAAAATTACATTACTTCAAATACTGCATTAGGGAAACAACTGACTGGCTCAACATGTGAGAAACTTGGCTGTTCCACTGCATTCATGTCATGTTGAAAATAGGATTATTTGTAGGCTTATTGACTCCCAGCTATTACCATGATCACCTTTCCCCTTTCATTGCCTCAATACTGAAAAGCCCCTTGTATATATGACTTGTAGGAAAATTATACACACAATATCTGGTTGGTAATATAAAGTGCCATAATTACAATTAAATACTTAATTGATTGTGACTCTCTGCCTGCAATTATGTATTCAATATGCTCACATCTCCTATAAATTATGAGAAAGAATTTCGTCTCAAGTGTATGGGATTCAGCTATCTGAATGCTCTTTACTTTAACAAAATAATATGCAAAATATTAGCTCAAATTTGAAATTAAAGTTTAAAACAACAAGAGAAAAGAAGGAAGAAGAGTATTTTAATGTTCTCACTTGGAAAATAAAGACTCTAACAACAAAACACATGTGGATCTCTGGCTGTTAGACCCTAGACTTCAACATTCTGAGTTAAAAACAATTTCTGGGAACTTTCTAATGACAAATTTTATATCTTGTCTGAGCTCAAGATTTTTAATATTAAATTGGTTACAGGGAATGACTGTCTGCAAGAATTAAAAGAAATGGTCAGATATTTCCTGCTTAGTAAAACCACAAAGGGGTTCTGTTGTTTCAAACACCATTTAAAACTACGTTCTTTGACCAGGTATTTCTTATTCATGGACTTGAGAAAGGAGTCAGACGGTGACTGGCTCTCCGTGTGGTTTGAGACTGTGTCCTCTGTCAGACGTTCCCTTCCATCTTGTTTTCCTTATACTCAGGACTCAGTTAAGGATTTGCAGAGGCAGATATTCACAGCTCTCCTGGGCTGCAGCCTCTGCTCTGGAACTCCTCCCTGAAGACTGTAGCTTCCTGAGCTCCCCTAGACTCCTAACTTATTTACCTAATTTTTTTTATCATCTGTGTGCCGTGAGGCTCCTCCCGAGGTCCTTATTTCTGAACTTGAAAAATTTTCTATGGCAGAAATTTGGGGTAATCATCAGTGCTGCAGTTTGTGTCCTGACATCCCCGCCGAAGCCTCTTGCAGTCATGGGCCGGGCTTCTAGAGTTCACGACTGACTCATGGTGTGAGTGCTGCGCCCTCCCTGGGCCGGCAGTTGGTGCACAGTGTAAGGGAGGGAAGGGGCTGCGCCCACCCCGCTCCTGCTGCCTTGTGCTCTTGTTCTCCTGCTGCTCTTGCTCTCTTCCTGTGCTGTGAACTGCTGCCCTCTGCCCTGTGCCGCTCTGCCTCGGAGCCAGCCGAGCATGGGCTGAAGCCTCCATGAACTGTGACGTAAATAGACCTCTCCTTCCTCAATTTTCGGTGTCAGGAATTTTGTCCCAGCAATAAGAAAAAAGTAACCAGGAAAATTAGGCTTCGTTTATTATGCCTTTCTCAGGAATTATTGACTTGTGATGCCTGACATCCAAAATGCAAGATTTTTTCTTTCCTGTTTGTTTCTAGTGATTTAACTTACCTGTTTCAGGCAACTATGTAAAACTAGTTTCTTTATACTCTGTTTTGAGTTAAAGAGAATGTGCGACATATGTGTGCCAAAGAAGACATGTCAGCCTGGATTCCAGCTCGCATGGTGGGGAGTGGTTCTTCCAAACCCTGCCCTAACTTTTTCTGGATCTGCTATGTGAGCAAGAAATGAAACGCTTTATTTTGTCAATGAAACAAAGAGTTTAATTTGTTACACAGCATACATTGCTCTGCCCTGGTAGACAAAGGTATGTGGGCATGCTGTTCTCAACAATCTGAGTGCTGGGAAGCTGGAGGGAAGAGGCACACTGTTTTCCTTCTTACTGTATGAGTGGGGATACTATTTAAGTGTTGCCAATTATTTTTTCTGATAATTTCAATTAGCACGTTATTCTAACATATCAAAAATCTTTGCAAAATCTTGCAAATTTGTCTCAAATTTGTGCTGTATTTGTATTCTTATCCTCTAGCTACTAAAAATAAATGCACTCAGTTCCCAGGAAAATCTTCAGACTAAATATGCTGTACATCTACCTGTACAAAAATTTATAGTAAGCTTGAAAAGTTTGAGAAGATTCATACATAAACAGGAGGGGAAAACCTCAATATAAACATAGCCAGAGGTGGTATGGGTGATAGAATTCATAGGCTATGATTTATCTTAACCGTTTTAAATACTGTCAAAGATTTAAAGAAAACAATGGACACAGTGAGTGAATAGATATAAAAACTAGGCAGAGCAAAGGAAATTACTTTCAAAGAATCAAATATGAAACACATATGTTGTCAATAACCACATGGAAGAGTCACTAACATTTAGGTAGCACTCTTCAAAGGTTTGTCAGATGAAAATATCCAACTGTTTTCTCTGTCACTTAAGGTGATCAGAATGAGTACTTACATTTCATAAATCCATATTGTATTTTGTGCCTACATCTACTTCTTTTTGTTATCTGGTCCTGTTTATGACAAAATTAATTTTATTTATTTTCAAAATCCAGTTTAGGGGCTCCTTGCTTGACAAAGAAACAATCAAGCTTCTTCTATAAACCAGTGTGAGCTGTTATAACACAGAGTTCTCAGTTTATTCCCTCATTCACACATTAACCAAATGTGTGTTGATGACTGTTACGTACTGGACACAGCGTTAAGTGGAAATACTCTTACACTGCTTACATTTTATTGAGGAAAAGACAAATATGTACATAAATGAATCCTATAACTTTAGGAATTTTAAGGCCAACAAAGGGAATAAAACAAAACAATGTAACTTAGGCAGATAGTGAGTTGTGAAAGACGGTCAACTTGTCTCATCACAGAAAACCTCTTTTGGGAATAATGTTCGAGCCAGGACCTGAATTCTCTGAAGAACCAGCACACAAAGTCCTTGGGTAAAACTCACCAATGAAGGAATATGCTTGACTCATGCAACAGAAAAGAAAGGAGGTCATTGAGGCTCATTTATCTAACAGGACCCAATCAGGAAAATGAAAGCAATCTTTTTTTCTTTAAAATTATAAATTACTTTTAAAATTAATCATGTGTTGAAAGAACTGAAAACATCAACAACATAATTCCTGCACTAACACAGAGATAGTTATTGCAAAGAATGCTGGAAAGGGAACCTTGGGGAGCAAATCAAGACCATTTCTGGAAAGTAGAGCTAATGGCTACTGCTGAGGGAAGAAGAGTTACCAAGCTACACTGACTCACACTATAAACACAAAGAGAAATTTTGTCTTTTGCACCCATCTTTAGTTCTCCACTCTCCTCTCACCTAATGTTGGCAAACCCTAACTGACAGGAAGTTAGGAAAGCAGAGCGTGGTTTGTATACTCTCAGCCTAAGCTCAGAATTGGCACCTTCACCTCCAGGACACTAAGGTGAAGGAACCATGGAATGCTACCATGAGCAATGTTAATATAGTTCATGTGAAATAGATGCCATAGCAAGAAATTTGCAATGAGTACTGATTTTATTATATAAACTAAAGTAAACTTGGAAGCTAACCAAGAATCTTAAGAATTATATGAGATTTTATTTAGCTATATAAACAATATTCGAATGCTACATAAAGAGTAAATTGTCAGACACTAAGAGGGAAAGCCAGAGAATCTAATTTGGAGGCAATTTTTTTTTTAATTTTAAAGAGAAAAAAATAACAAAAATAGCAACAACAAAGGCAAACACAAAAACTATAAAAATCATTCAGAATTGCAAAGCAAAATGATAGGAAATTTGTAAAGGTTGTTATATTACGTATTACTATCTCCAACAAAGTTGCTCAGATTATTATAGCCCAGGCAACTGGTAACCTTAGTATTTGCAGCAGAGATAGAAAAACGAGTAGTTTGCTTTATATTGCAGAATTAAAGACGAATGGAAGGAGAGGAAGTGAGGATGGTCCTTTTGGTTTTTATTTAAGCAGTTACTCAGATGGAAATGATACTTGATGAGGTGTGAAAGGTTAGTAGAATGTTTCTATTTCACAGGTATTAGTTTTGAAGTGTCTTGTCTGTTGAAGGAAAGATTGCTGATTGACAGTTGAATACATGATGTTGGAGTCAGATAACTAGTTACAATTAAATGTCTGTCCTGGGCACCCAGATGGTACGTAAAGCCATCTTAGTTGATGATTACAAGCAAGTGACCAAATTCACAAACTGAAGAACCGTACAAAGCCTTTTGAGGGTCACAATTTAAGACTCTAGCAAGACCTACTGCAAGAATAATTGAAAGATGACAGAAGGATAAGAAAAAAATGCCATCATTGCACAGAAGATGGAAAAAGCATAAATGTTCAAAGGCATCGAGTGCTGAAACCTTTCAAAACATGAGGGAAAAAGATACCAGTACAGAGCTCAATATCTGACAGCACTTTGACTAAGAGATCACATCAAAGGGCAGATGGGAGTTATGAGCTTTGGATAAGAGTTGGTGGTAAAATGACAGGAACAGTTCCAAACTGCTTTTAAAGGAAGCTTTGAAGTGAAGTTTAAAACAAAAACAAACAAAAAACCCCAAACAACCACAAACAAACTGAAGCTGGTGGTAAATTTAAATTTAAGGAAGATTTAAGGAAGATGAAGTGAAGACTGTTTACACATATTTTGGAACAAATTATGTAAAAACTGGAAAAAGGAGATTGTAAGAAGATACTTTGATTATTTCAAAAAAACCTTTCACATTTCCAAGGCAGAAACCATCCAGAAAACAAGAGGAAGTGTTGTGTTTTATTTGTATAAGTGACATACCTTCTCTCCACTACAACTGAAGTCACACAAAGGAGTAGAACAAAGCATATCTTTGTTAGGAAATTAACATAAAATTATTTTCTGTGTTTTTAATGTTTCAAAAAATACCAGGTGAATGATCAGTGAACTTGAGCAGTAGGAAAGCGGTCGTGGTAGTCTGAAAAGGAAAGAGATGTAAAACACTAATTTGAGAAGATGAGAAATTAATGTGACGTAGAAGTGAGACAAGATGTCCAAGCGGTAGAGTAGTGGTACAGGTTGAGGAAAAATCAGCAAATAGAATTCTGTGATTCTTCACTTCGTCTGCTTGGGTGCAAAAGAAACACGAAAACATAACATCTTGATTCCCTCTGCAGCATGTGCACAAAAGTCCTGTATCACTCACTTTAGTAACAGCACAACTTCATTTTTCAAGCTAAAGACAAGGACCTGTTGTTTCCCTTTCCACTCCGCATCTACGTATCAACAATTCTTGTGCGCTTTACTGCAATATATATCTGGATTCTGAGCACATTCCCTCACCCGTGCTTCCTCTCACCTGGTTTACTAAGGCACCCGCTTGTTTTGCTGCCTTCTCAGCTGTGCCACAGAGCAATAAGTGAAGAGTTGCGTTTACATGATAAGATATTATCATTCCTATACAGATAGCATTTACAAAGGTTTACTAAGAGTAAAAGTGGGAGTATCTAACCCTGGATTTTGAAGGCTTTCCATCATTTAATTTCTGACTGGCCTGCTACACTCATCTCCTCTCTGTCTTTTGGCTCACTTAATTTAGGCCACACTGGCCTTTAAAACATTTTCCTAATGCCATGACTTCAGTCCAGCCACCTCAAGACATTTGGATTTGCTCTTCTGTTGCCCAGAATGCGCTGGCTCTGAAATCTACTAACTTGCTTCCTTTTTTCAAATTTCTGTGCCAGCAGTACCTCCTTAAAGAGGCCTTCTTTGATCGCTTTATATAAAAGAGTCACCCCTCACACAAATCTCTTTTTTGCCCTACTTTAACATTTATAGTACTTATTAATATTTAGAACTGACATTATACCTGTTTTTGCTAAAAGTTAATGTCCCCCAGTGAAGTGTAACACCCCAACTCAGGGTTTTCTTTCTTTCATCAACATGGTAACCTCCTTTGTTACTGGATACATGAAAACAATTTTGCATATACATGTATTCAAGTAGGTTTTTTTTTACATTATTTTACAGAAATTTTTGCTAGTGATGGAGCAGGGATAAAATGTACATTTACCTCATTTCATCTAATGATGTGTCACAGGCAGAATATTGCAGTTTCTAGTGTTACAGGCAATTCCGTTCCCTGCTGATGTTTGTGAAATCCACAAGGACAAAGACTCGTCTGTTTCATTCACTGAGGTATCACGCTTATTTCTTAGGATTCGTGGAATATAGTATGTGCTTAATAAATGTTTATTGAATATATGAATTAATAAATTCAAGAATGCACATTTGAAAAATTAGTATTTCTCAATTTGTGGGGAAATAAGCAAGCTGAATTAGAATACGTTCCCTACCCGTTCTGAGAGGTGGACGTGCATGTCTAAAGTGGCTATGGATATACTGCCCTCCCACGGTCTGCAAAGCAGAATGGATCCAAAGCATTTTTATGCAGATTTGATACTAAAAGAAACTATACTCAGAAGTAGCTATGTAACCAAAAATTATCCGTGGGGCTTTTTAGGCTTGCAGGCAAAATTCCCATTGTAGTATATCAGGTAATAAAACTATCCAGAGTAAGGAACGATAATAAAGCCTACTGTGTAAACCTTCAGCCTGCATGATTTTTATAATGTTTTCTGGATTAAAAACATAGGGACTTTGGCTGAAGTGTCCATAAGAAAGATGGTCAGGACAATGGAGCAAATCCCGAGGCACCTGGCTGTCAGCACAACTCTCGTGCTTATTTGAAATATCGTTGTTTGCTTTCCGCACCGACATCGGCACAGCTGAAGAATCAAATAATCAATCCTACAAAGGTGACTTTTTAAAGAGTGAATGTGAATGCGGAGAGCTGGGACAAGGGTACGGGGGAAGACATTTGCAGGTTGTACGCTTTCGGACTGTAGTGCGCCTTCCCCGCGGGAAAGTGTTGTATTTGTACTCCTTCATCTCCCACCCGACAGTGTGACTCACATTAATGCTGCTCTCAGCATGAAAACGTGAAAGAAAACCAGGACAGAAGCAGCCCGTTTTCACGTGTGTAGCGCCCTCTCTCCCTGACATACTCCCTCCACAGAGGAAGGTCAGTTGGTCTTTGATGTCTCTGATATCTACTCCGCTGTTCTCTCCCCAGGGAATAACCTGCTCCTTCCTGCTTTCTGTTCTCTGCAAACACCTCCTCTCCCCACCATGAATGTATACTACGGACAAACACGTTAATGAGGCCAAGTCTAAACGTGACTATGACCCAAACCTTAAAGATTTGCTGCTCCAAATATCTGCCTGTGGCTTTACCTCCCCCTTCATCGCTAACAAGGAATGAAGAGCAGAAACTCTATGAAATATTTACTTTCATAATTTTTATAACTGTAAAATGTAGTAGTGCAGATGTCTGATGTGAACTGAGAAGATCTGGTGGGAAGGAACACAGAACTTCTGAGGCTGACGTCAGAGAATGTGGGCCTAGGAAGCACACCAGGTGAAAGATATTCGTGCAAGTTTTCTATCCCTTTCACTACTTTAAGCATTCAAAAAGCCAGGAAATAATGAAAGGGAACTGTTAGTGTGTTTCAGATTTAGAACCAGATTTACCACAGATCTATTTTTTCTGCCATATACATTTTGTCTTATATACATTAGACAAATTTTAAATAAAGTGTCACAGGTACATACAAACCTTCATATCCATTCTGTAGTTGTTTTTATCCCTTTAGAGCTAATCAACATACTAAAAGGCCTTATATGTTTTATATTTAAGTATTTATAAATGTTTTGCTGAAATACAGTGGCACATATAGAAGTTCAGAAATGAGTGTAGAGGTCAGTGGATTTCATAAAACTGTTTCTGTGAGCAACACACAGAAAGAGATACTGTAAAGAGAATTTTGCGAGCGTGTCCCAAAGCAATTGACCCACTCACAAGTGGAGAGTTTACTTCCAAGTCCTTCCTGAAAGGATTGCAAACTCTGTCCTCCACTTCTGCCTATTTCAACGCTCTATGGAGTAATTACAAGATTCTGTCTGTGGGTTTGTGTGTGATTAATACAGTGTGTTCTTTGAGCAGCTTTGGCTTTAGAAAATACATGAAAGAGGAAAACTCTCTTATTCTTCTCATCCTAGTTGCTCCTATCACCAACATTTTGCTTTAATGTGAGACATTCGTTAAAATTGTGGAGCCAATAACATTGATGTATGATAATTAAGTCCATGGTTCCTAGAAGGGTTCACTCTTCGAGTTAAACATTTATGGGCGTTGATAGGTAAGTACTGAGGCACTGTTAGGGTTGATACTTTGTGTTAACTTGGGAAATCTAGAGGTTTGGCTGAGTGATTCAGCAGGAAACCAGAGTGCTTACTTTGTATACATCCTGAGCCTATGGAAATGGAGGGCCTGAAGTTGTGTGAGAGCTACACGCCCCCTGGGTGGGGTAACCTGTTTACAATGTAAGGGAAGAAAAGAGGCTGCTTGCAGCCATTCCTTCCTTTTGCTGGTGGTTTTTGCTGTGCTCTGCTGCCCTGAACAGTTTGCCTTCTGCCTTGCGCCACTCTGCCTCAGAACCAGCCAAGTATGGACTGAAATCCCCACAAACTGTAAGCTAAATAAACCTCTCCTTCCTTAATTGTGGGCGTTGGGTATTTTGTCTCAGCAATGAGAGAAAAGTAACCAAGACATGCATATACCATTATCTTTTCACTAACTTGAAATTTGTGCTCCCCCCATTCATTTTCCACTTCCTAGTAGCTCCTGGTGACTACTGATCTTTCTACCCTCTCTATCATTTTGACTTATCTTCCATGAACATGAAATGATACAGCGATTAACTTTTACAGGTAGGCTTCATTCTCTTGGTGATATGCATCTGAGGATTCTCAAGGTCTTCTTGTGGCTTGATAGTTCCTTTTTTCTTTGCTTATAATATTTCATTGTGCAATACATTAGAGTTGTCAGGTATTTGCCAATTAAAAACATCTTGGATCTTGCCAAATTTTGGAAATAATTGATTTAATTTCTAACAATTTCATGTGAAAATTTTTGTGTGGACATAAACTTTCAGTTCAGTTGGGGAGTGTTATGGTTTGTGTCTGGATGTGCCCCAAAGCCTCATGCGGTCATGGGCCAGGCTTCTAGAGTTTATGCTTGATTCAAGGTCCCATGTTGGAATTATAGGTGTGAGCGCTACACCACCCTGAGGCAGATAGGTTACACTCAATGTAAAGGAGGAAAAGAGGCTGCTTGCCATTCCTCCCTCATGCTTTTGTTGCTCTTGCTGTTTTCCTCCACCATCAACTGTTACCCTTGTGCTATGAGCCACCCTGCCTTGGAGCCAGCCAGTTATGGACTGAAACCTCCATAGCCGGGGAGCTAAATAAACCTTTCTTTCCTTAATTTTGAGTGTCAGGTATTTTGTCTTAGCAGTGGGAGAAAAGTAACCAAGACAGGGAAATAACCAAGTACTATGATTTTTATATCATATGATATGAATATAATTCCTTTTGTAAGCTATTGATAAACTGTCTTCCAAACTAGTTAATCATTGTTTATTAGCAGTGAATAAAATATCCTGTTTATTCACATCCTCCCTGGTGCCTATGTTTACATTTTCACTATTCTAATAGATACATGATAGTATCTAATTACTATTTTCACTTCAAGTTCCCTAATATTACAAAGATATTTAAAAATCACCCTAATAAAATCCTTATTAATAACTCTAAAGATGTTGGGCAACTTTTCATATAGTTACTTTTATCTGTGTGTCTTCTTTGAAGAGGTTCCAGATTTTTTCTAGCTTTTAATAGATTTGTGTGTGTGTGTGCGTGTTACTGGGAATTGAACTCAGGACTTTGCACTTGCCTGGCAGGTGATGTAACATTGAGCTATATCCCTGGCTCTCAATAAATATTTTTAATAGTTTTATATATTTTAGATACTAAACCTTTACCAGAGATGTACTTTGCAGATTTTTCTCTCAACATGTGGCTTTTCTTTGCATTTTCTTTTCAGTGTCTTTCACAGAGCAGACATTTTTCATTTTAATTTCATATTAATCAAACTGAATTATCCAGATTTTCTTTCACAGCTCATGATTTGCTGTTGTATATAAGGAACCACTGCCAACAACAAGTCATCTAAATTTTCTTCTATGTTCCATTTTGGGAATATTATGAGTTCTTTTAAAGTGCACTTTCTACTTAGTTCGATGATCCATTCTGAGTTAATCTTTTGTGGAAGATCTAGTGTCAATGTCTAGGCTGTCCCTTCCTTCCTTCCTCCTCCCTCTCTCCCTCCACTTTTTGTTCCTTTCCTTCTTCTTTATGGATGTAAAATTGTTTAATACTATTTTTTGGAAAAACACAAATCATTTCTCAAATGAATTGCCACTATTCCTTTCTCCAGGATTAGTTGACTGTATTTGTTTGGGTCTATTACTGGGCTGTGGACTGAGTTCCTCTGGTCTACTTCTCTCTTCTCACCAATATCACACTGTCTTCATTACTGTAACTGCAGGTCAGGTCACATCAGTTCTCCAACTCTGTTCTCCTTTGACACAGTGTTGGCTATTCTGAATCAGTTGCCTTCACGTATAAGCTATAGAATCCTTTTGTAAGATCATCAAGGGTCTTGCTAGGATTTTGGCTCGAATTTCATTGAACCAAGAGATCAAGTTGGGTAGAACTTACATCTTAACAATCTTGCCACTTCATAGTCTGGATCATAAACTCCCTCTCTGTTTATTTAGAGATTCTTTGATTTCTCTCATCTGATCTTATTTTAATGTTAAACAACTGTTCCATTAGTTCTCAGGAAGTTCAATGATCTTTCTCAACTTTTCTGTCATACCTGACAGACAGTTGATTATTTTTCCCCTAAGTCATACTTAGGGTTGCTAAAGCTCGAGGTTCATTGTTACACATAAATATCTTTGGGTTTAATATAAAGAGCCTCCTCATATTAAGGATGTGCTTAAATCAAGTGAAAAACATAAAATCAAATGCCCTAGAATTGCAAGGCATAAGCTCAAGCTTTGATGTAAAACTTGCTGTGAATCTTGGGCCAGGTATTTGATGGTCATTGCTTACTGTAGGCTCCCAGGGTATAAGCGTTATGAATTCCATACTGTTTGATGGGGATTAAATGGCAAAGCCCATGCTAACTGTGTTATAAACAATAAAAGGTGCTAAAAATATTTTTATGTTTTGTACTTGTTATTGACTGTAAAAGAAAACATATAGTCGTTTTATACATTAAACACAGATAAGGGTAGTGGAAGTATTTCAGGGTACACATCTGGCCCAAGAAATATTGTCCCAGAGATGTGGCAGTTTTTCTGGCAAGTCACTAAGACTAGCTATGAAAGAATGAAGAGGACTCATCAAAATGATCTCAACCAGATTTTTGTTAATTAGAAAAAGTCCAGTTCTTAAAACTACACATATCACAAACCAAACTTTATTTTCAATTGCTCTTCCAAAGTTTGTACGTCCTTGCTTTCAAGACTCTGCATAATCTGACTTTTTGTGATTCTATGGCTGTTTTTGAGGGATGGTGTAAATTTGAATGTCTTACTCTTTGGAAACTTTGTTTTCTATCATTGTAATTACCTAAAACTTTGGTTTTTTTCCTTAATGAATACTTGGTAAATGCATACATATCTTAATCCAAGTGCTACCAAAATTTATAGTTGTAATTGACAAAACCACCTAACACCATTGGATTAATGGGTTTAGTCAAGAATTAGGTTCAAGTTTTTAAAAATCTGATTCATTACATGATGCAAAGAGAAAGCATATGTTGTCCTTGGGATTTCAGCTGTTTTTTTTATTCAGTAGCATTTTCAGTGCAAAAAATGTAGAGCCCAGCTATTTTAACTGTGTATGTGAATGCTTACATATAAATATATATTTGATTGTATTTTTGTTTCAACAAGTAGTCTGTTTTCCCTTATTTGTACATGGTTAATATGCTGATTGTACACTATAGACTATTCAGAGTATGTATTTTTAAAATTTTAAAATAACATTTTTGCTATGATATGATTCTATAACAACATTTGTAATCATAGTAGCACTGCCAAAAAAATTAAATTTATTTTTAATTTTAGAATATTTAGGAGAATTTATAAGATCATTCATACCAGTAGGTCATGTATCAGCTTCCATAATATTAAATTTCTCTTTTCCTTAAGTTTATTGGTAAAATTCGGATAAATGAAATTAAAATTCTAAAGTTTTATTTTAGGACAAATTCATTTGGATAAAAAGAATTATTTTTAGAATGAAGTAAATCTCTATTCGACAGCTTTTGTTATTGACACAAACTGGCTTAATTTAATTGTTTAAGAAATGAAAAGGATTAATTAAAAGTCACTTCATCTAAATGTGCAGTTATGCTTCAAAGAGTTTACATTTTAGCAAATGTAATATTAGAACATTATTTGAAACAGTGTTCATTAGGTAACTAAGATGGTTTGCAGTATAAGCTTGTTTTCCTTTTCTTGTTCTCCTCCTGTGTCATGAGTGATACCTATGAACCCCAAAGCAGATGGTAAACGTTTACCCACATTTTGTGCATGCATATACAAGTTCACCATGGTATACTTTATTAATGTAAGTGCAGATTACATTTTCATCCCCAATGAATTTTAAGTTTCTAGCTTATTGTTCATTGTAATATCGAATAAAATTATTTGAAACTAAAATTATTCTATATTTTATATTTAGTTTTCCTTTCTAGGCTCCTCTGTACTATCTCTTAAAACAGTGTGCTAATGAACATTCTGCCAACAATGTACAAAGGGTCCTTTTTCTCCACAACCTCAGTAGCAGCTTCTGCTTTAACGTCATTCTCACAGATGTGAGATGGTGCTGCATTGTGAATTCAGTCTTCCCTGTTTCATCTACCTGTTCCCCACTCATATCTTTTCTTTCAAGAAATTTCTATGGGTATTTTTTGTGCATTTTAATGTTTTTCTCTTGACAGTCCAGCTGTTTAAATTCTCTGCATATTTTAAGTGTAAGCCCGTCAGTAGAAGTGTGGTTGCCAAATGTTTTCTATCAATCAATACGTTGTCATCATTTACTTTCTCTTTGCTGGGTGGAATTCTTCTTGTTTGCTGCCATCAGGTTTGTCTCTTTTTGCTTTAGTTCCCTGTGATTTTGGAACCCCTCCAAGAAATCATTGCTCAGATCAAGAACATAAAGCTTTTGACATATTTTTTTATTCTACAAACTTTAAAGGTTCTCGTCTTATATTTATTCTTTTATTTAGTTTAATTTTTTAAAAAGTTCTTCTGCATGTTTATAACCAGTTTTCTCAATACCATTTATGGGAGAATGTGTTCTTTCTCCGATGTGTATTCCTGACACCTATGTTAAAAAGCAATTACTACAAAAACCTGATTTTATTTCTGGATTTAACATACGATCCAGTAATGCTACTTGTAGTTATATGTCCAAAACAGCTGAACTCAGGATGATGAAAAGTTATCTGCACCCCTATTTTCACCTCAACGGCAATCATAACTGCCAGAAGTATCCATCAATCTAAGTTTCCATCAGTGGAAGAATGGATAAAGGAAATGTTATGTGCATGCACACATTCACTGGAATACACTACAAACTTACAGTTGGAGGAAATCAACAAGCCAGAAGCGGACAAATATTGAATCATCCCATATATACACGGAATCTCAGGAACTGTGGCCAAAAAAATAACAGAATAGAAAAATGATGACCTGTGGCTAAAGTGTGAAACAGAAGGCTGGACAGATGACAGTTGATCAAAGGGTACAAAGTTTCATTTAGACTGAAAAAATAAGCCTGATTGGTTTATCATACTACACAGAGGCCACAGTCAATAAAAATGTATATTTTATAATTTAAAATACATCTTGGTTTATCATACTACACAGAGACCACAGTCAATAAAAACGTATATTTTATAATTTAAAGTACATCTTAAATGTTCTAATCATGAAATAAACAGAAGTTGGTCAAGTGATTAATAGGTAAAATCAAGGTGAATACGTGCCTCTACCATTTGTATATACATCAAGAAGTCACATGGGAACCACAAAATATGCGTGGTTATTATCTGTCAACTAAAAAATGCAGAATTATATGATGTACTTGTAGGTTTGCATCATATAAGTCAAACTCACCACAGTAAAAAATTAACGGTCAACTGAATATCTTATGTCTGTCCTTCTCAGCCTCTCTTTTGTGGAATATATATTCTCGTGTTTCCCAGTGACTCTTGAATAATGACTTGATGGGCTCCTGCATTTAAGAACCTTTAAGAACCACAGCAAGATCTGTGGAAGAACAACTGAACAATGACAGTTTGACTGGCAGGAACAGCAGCATCAAACAGCTCGTCCACCACCACCCGTGAGAAGTGTGAGTTAGCTACTCTGAACTATTTCTTCCTGGGCCTATTTTGCTGTGTCACTAGTTGTGTTATGCACTTCCTTTAAAGGGAGGGTGTGACTGCAGTAAGGGTTATTTGTGTTTAACCACACATTAAAGCAAAAATATTATCATTGTATATGCATTTCAAATAGAAATAGATGTGGTCCTAGCAGTAATTATAACTTCCATGTGAATGGTAACTCATGGCAATTCAGTTTACTCACACTCAATTATTAATAATAACATTCAACAAAAATCCAGAACAAATGTTACATCTCAAGCAATTTGCATCGACAGTGAACATTAATAAGCACATGGAGTAACCCACTACAGCGTTACTTTAGTCTCATTCAAGAAGCGTTTTGGATTATACTATACCTCATAGTACCTGCACATATCATGTGTCAATTAATTACAAATAAAAAATAAGAAAGTTAAATGACTCTCAGAAGTTCTTGTGGATCATAAACGGCTTTGCTGTCTAATTCGTGTAGTTATCTTCTGGGGTCAGCACTCCCGGTGCCCAGGCACTGGTGCTGTGCTTCTTCTGGGGCATCGGTCTTCCCGCAGTTTCTGCTGCTGTCATTCTCAGTGGCATTCTTGCTGACACTGCTGTAAGCAGTCTTCTCTAGCGGCCAAATTTAAGGAAGAAATCTATGCCTTCCTCCCCATTACATTAAAGTGGCAAATAGATCAGTTCACGGTCTCAGTTCCTACAGTGTTTTATTTTCTGCACACTTCATTGTATTTCTCCTCTATTTAATGAACTGAGAAGAAATTCCCGGGAGATAGAAATCAGAAGATCGTTTGAATGATTCTTTATTTTTAACCAGAATCTCCATGTTCTTGCTGTGGGATAGATACCTCCTTTTACATGAACATGGCTGGAGATTGAGTTGACTGGTGTTTGCTCCCTTCCTGATTCATCACCTAGAGAGCAGCTATCACTCACTATATCTCATCATGGACCCTCCCAGTGACCAATTTATTACTTATAGACATTTAATCTCAGAGGGAAGCAGATATATATATATATATATATACACACACACACACACACACACACACACACACACACACACACATTATAATAAATACTTTGACACAGATTACTTGGCTTAGTTCCGTTCCTTGTTCTGGAATCTTCTACACATTAATGGTGGTAGTTCAATGTAAGAGTGTTGTAATTCGTGTTTCTGTGTCACTAAAAAACGAGTTGAAGAAAGATACATTGAGAAGACAACAACTGAGGGATTCTAATAGGTCAGTTAGGGTCACTTGGGCACATAGAGGAAGAAGGGACATTTTAAGGAGGAGAAGTAACAAGCTTTAAGAAAATAAATGTGAAGCTTCATGACTTACTTAAAAATTATTGGGTGCTTCTGGCACACTGAATAGAGAGTTTTGGGCAGGTAGTGACAGCAGTTAAGCTATTATCCAAGAGCTTGTCACACTGAGAAGTCTGCACCTTATTTGGCTGGGATGGTAGAAGACATTCATTTTGATAAATAAAGGAAGATACATTTAAATCAATATAGTAACAATTCTTATACCAGACAGAAAAAAAGGATAGGTCAGAGGCATGTAATCTAACTGGGAAGTGATTAAAACATTCTAAAAACTAGGTTGGAGTTATAATTAGGAATTTCCAGGTGTTTAAAGATTGTAATCCAGGGGTTCGGGGGTGCAGGTGTTCTGAACAGGACAAAAACTACATTTGTTTAACCAACCTGATTTCAGGAAGCCAATCAGTTCAGAAAATTATGTAAATATCCCAAAAATATTCTGCATGAAGTAAACCAAAATCTCAATTCATTTTCTGTTGGTTCAAATGGTAGTAAAATGAATCCTGATGTAGCATCTGGGAAGCATAGCAAGATAACTTGGGTAAAGAGAAACTGTACTGCTAGGTTGACTCCTACATTTAATCACATAATCAAAGTGATCCTTGGCTAAGTCACAAACAGCAAAAGCTATCAGAAAGCCCTGAGAAGTCCTGGAAGAGCAGACAATGAAAGGTGCAATATTTTTGGAACACACCAACTCAGTATGAAAGGAATATTGAAATCTTGCATTGGACCAAACCTGTGTGTTGAAAGAAGAGTTCAAAGACAAGAAAGGAATGAATGAACTAACCTTTTGCAGAAAAGAATGCACCCTGAGGAACTCTGGGCGCATGGTTACTTTATATGAAAAGTGAAAGTAGCACCAATAAAACAAGATCTTCTGATGTTGGGTAAGATGGGAATTTGGCCATTTGCCTGCAATAGTTAACAGAAGACCGAATTCAGATCATGATGCAAGATGATGATACTATTAATATATGTGTAAGCATATATATCAGTTATTTATGCCAAAAACTGTTTAATAAACATTATTTGGTTCAATTTTCATGACAATTTTATGAATGAATATTCATTTTATCTTCATTTTACTCTGCCATATACTGGTGCTAGGACAATACACCTGTATTAGCCACATTTTGGTTAAGCAGGTATTTTTGTTCTTTAAATGTTTAGCTAAATTTAACTCATGGCAGGAATTGTTATTCTGTTTATGTTATATCTCCTCTGTGTCAATGGTCTGGGTTTAAACTTCATAGCTAACCACATATATTAAATATATGAGTACTGCAGGGAAGGTAGAAGCAAACCCTTAAATGTGCATATCTTAATTCGGGAACATATGGGGCTTTAGTAGTGTCTTTCTGCTACTTGTTTACAGCTTAATTTCGCTCTGACCAGAGAAGTACATTACAAGATATCAGGGCTTCAGATGTGTTGGAACTCGGTTTGTGACCCAGCATATGGACAGTTTTTAGAAATGCTGTTTCCGTTCTTCCAGCAACTGTTTCAATTACTGCTGTCGATGGATGTGTCCAAATCAATTAGATCAGTTTTAATTGCATTTATCAAGCCATTTACAACTTACAATTTTTGTCCATTTATTTTAGTAAATCCTGAGGGGTCTACGAAAAAATTTTATGTTATCTCCTATTTGTGTGGTTTTCTTTTCAACTCTGTAAAACTTTGTATATATATAAAACTTTATCATAGATATATAAAATATGTAGTGTATATGAATGTATATATAGAGATATATACCATATATAGACTGTATATATATGCTGTATATATATATAGATATATACTTGAGAAATAGATAAATTTGTATATTTTTATTGTTTGATCACTCTTACATTCTATGTCTGGTGGACTGAGCAACTTTGTTGAAGATAACAGTATGTAATGTAGCAACCATTGTTAATTCCTATCATTTTTATTTTGAGGTCATGCATCGTTTTTGCTGTTTTTGTGGTATTTTGATTTTGTCCTCACTGATGTTTTGTTAGGTTTTTAATTTTTAAAATAAAAGAAGTAAAATCACTAGATATTCTTGAGTCCAGATATTTGACATTTCAAATTGTTATAATTTCATATATTTGTTGCCTTGAAGTGTACTTTATTTGATATTAATTAGCTACACAGGCTCTCACTTGACTATTGTTTATATGATATAGAGTTTTCCATTCTTTTTCATATCAAGTCCTTTAATACATTCTTCATGCTATTAGCATATTGTAACTGTAGCTGATTTTCCCTTTTGTTCTTTAGCTGGATTATTTAATCAGGAGTTCTGTCACATGGTCACTAATTAGATCTCTCATCTTAACATTTGTTTTCCATTTGTTTTATTTGTGCTATATTTTTGGTTTCTTTCCTGCCTTTGCCTTGGTTTAGTCTTCCAAAATATTCTCATGTTCTCTACTTCTGGCTTCTTTGTGATGCATAATTTTGTCATAGAGTCAAAATATTACAAAGCACATTTTTTCTTCAGGACTTGAGAACACATTCACTACAATTTTCCTCTCCATCTCTTGCATAACTGCTATTTTTATTAAGTAAATAGTAATTTGAGAGTAAGCTTCAATTCAAATCAAATTTCTATTTATTTGAAATAATGATTATGGATTCATTTTGTTTCAATTTCTACTCACTGTTTCTGTGAGACAGATGATAGCTAGATTGATAGGTAGATAATAGGGAGACAGATGCATAAATGATAGGTATAGAGTGAAAGCATGGAAAGTCCTCATTTGGGGTGAGCCATGTGTCAAATACTGTACTGGAATTAGATGAATTAATAGAGATCAAATAAGACATGTTCATCTTGCCTTCTAAACTATTCCATTTTAGAAAGTAAAGACATACAAACCTAATGTAAGCCCATATAACCTTAATTCCAATTTTTGTTACTTTCTGAAAAATGTAATGAAAGTGCTATTATGAAAAGCAAAACCCAGGCAATGTGGATGGTGATAATCCAAGCAACAACAACGAACAATCAAAAGCAAAATGTGCAGCTTCTTCATTAGAACTTGATAGTCCCAAGTTTTAAATTTTTTTAACGTAATTTTTACCATTTGAACAGTTATGTAGTAGCATCTCATTTTTATCTTAAACTACTTCTCTAGTAACCAGTGCAGTTGGATATATTTTGTAAATGTGTTTGCCATTTGTGGATCATCTTTAATGTATTCTGCTCAAACAATGTAAGTTTATCAATGCAAACTAAAACCAAAATGAGAAAAAATTATATGCCAGCTAGAGTGAGGATAAAAGAAAACAAGAGCAATGTGCTATGCGACAGCACAGTGATATGGACCACATGAGGTGAAAATGCAAACTCAAACAGCCACACTGGACACTAGCCATCTCTTAAGAAGTTAAATCAGCACTTACATCACAGAACTCTGCCTTCTAGATAAGGTACTTATTATAGAAAAGTATTTATCATAGAGAATTAAAAGTTTTTGTATCCATACACACAAACATACACCAGAAAATCTGAGTGTGGATATTTATAACAGCTGACATTCATAATTACCAAAACCAAGAAACTAGTCTAATGTGCTCACAGAAAAGTTGTTAAACTGTACTTATTGCAATACAAAGGAACAAACTACTTGTATGTAACGTAACTTTGATTGGTGACTGTCTAAGTCATTATACTGAAAGAAAGAGACCTTTCTAATTGCCTACTATATGGTTCTATTTATATAAAACTCCGGAAAAGACAAAATTACAATGACAGGATAGGCAAGGGGTCCTCAGATTACTGCTGGAGGAGATTTGCCTATGAAAGAGAACATAAAGCAAGTTTTGGTGATCCACAGAAAATGTTTCTGTGCTCTGGGATGGTGAGCTCTCGTCAGATACATGGTTTGCACATATTTTCTGCCAGTCTGTTGCTTGCTGTTTCATTTACTTAATACTGAATTGCAGTGAGCAAATATTTCTAATATGCAAGACAATTAAATTGATTGAGGTAAATTAAAACCACACTGACAACACCTAGTGTTGGTAATAGCCTGCGTCAGTGGTGGCAATCTTTTCAGAGCTTTGTTTTTTTTCGAGTTGTTTAGAAAATTTATTTTAAAGAGAAAACACAAACAACCGAAACAAAAACCAAGACAAAAACAAAACAACAAAAAACAATAAAAATGAAACAGAATTTCAAAACGAGTTGATGGGAAATTAACAATGGTTGCTATATTCCATATTGGTATCTTCAAAGTAGTTGCTCAGATTATCAGATGAAATGCATGCAAGATTGCTCAAACCATGAGCATTCAGTGATATGAGAGAGCCAGCTGCGGCACCCATACCAGAGGTTTGCCACCTATTTATGGTTTATGCCATTCTAACGGGAATGTAGGCATGTGTGAAAAATCTTTGGACTCTGCACTTAATGAGAAAAAAATTGCTACTTTTGAAAAAAGTAAAAAACCAAAATCAGAACTATTTTCTTCATGGCATGATATATGGTTGAAGTTATACAGAATCTGGTTGTGGGATCGGTATTATGAGACTATTTACTATATCCATGTATTTTGGAAATAAAATTGCACAGAACATTGCATTTAAGTCTTTGAGAATCATGTTTCATGAATTGTTGGTATGCAATTTTAAATAAGAATATAGGAAATAACTTTAAAATTCAGTTTTAAGACAAACATAATGTTACATCAGCCAGAATAATAATATGCTACAGTTATTATAAAATACTTCATGTAACTATTTGATTGAAATTTTATTATATATGACACTGTAATCTATAAGTGTGAAATGCAACAAGTCCTTACTATCCTGCTGTAACTAGGCAGAAATTTTCAGACAGTGCCAAAGCCTCTGGAAGGATCTATGTACAAACAGAGTTCTGGTGCTGTGTAAGGGAGCTTTTCACTTACAAGATAAAAAGAATATGCGTCTTCCTACCTGGCATGCCCTAAGACCTAAAGAATACAGATCTGCAGATACCCTGTATTACAAACTATTATTCGCATATAACTCTCTGCTACTAGTTTCTGTGTTCCAAGAAAAGACTCTTGTGCTCCTTCATTATCTCCAGTAATCCTGGGTTCCTGCTGCACTGTGTCTTCGGTAAAAGAATGTTTCACTGAATGGCTAAACGGATGCTGGATGAATGAATGCAAAGAATGAGCACATAATTGATTAGTTAAAAGACAAGTGCTATTTCTGCTTTTCCTACGTGCATAAAACAACAGGCTCTCATCAATGAAATTATAAAATAGGAATATTGGGCCAGACAGTCACTCATATAGTTTTCAAGGCTTCGGTGATATATACTTTATTTTATATATACTTGTTAGAGCAATAAGCTCCTTCTGGAGCTATCAATAACATCTACTATAAAATTCACCTAACTTTTAAGAATTCTAAGTAGGTTACTTAGGTTACTTAGAATTCTTTGTCCCTGTCTCTGTCTCTGTCTCTCTGTCTTTCTGTCTCTCTGTGTCTGTGTCTCTCTGTATGTCTCTCTCCACCCCGAAGTCCGTTATCTCTTATAATAAGCGATTTCCTCCCATGTACAGGTGACTCACTTTATGTGAATGGATTTAATATTTAAACTGAATTGTGCTGATTTGCCTAGCTTCAAATACTGAGCCATTCGCTTTCTGGCAGACAGGACTTGTTCAGTGCCAAGTAATTTAGACAGCTAGAAGGAATTCCAGTTGGAAGTCAGGCAGAGCAAACTCCGGTGCCAAGTTTTCTTTTCCCATCAAACCATAAAGCTGGTAAATGAGAGTGAATTTTGAAGATCTTTCAAAGTAGGAGCAAATACAATGTAAGGGACCCAAAGCAAAAGCTTCTCCCATGCAGTAGACGTAGTTAGCATTCACCTTTATAACTTCAAACCTGTGTATGTGGCCCAGCTCAGAGAAGGTATCCAGTTAGCGCATGTCTTCTACCTCTAAAAGCATGTGTCTCAGTGGGGTAATTTTCATCTCTTTGCCTTCAAATATTTATCATCTATCAGAAAACTTCCTACTAAGATGACAGCTACAGCCCTCTCTCCGATTTTCTGTAGTGCTTCCTATGTCTCCTTAAATGCTTTCTGTCTCTATTTCTGGCTTAATTGTTAGCAATTGGGTTCTACCAATTCTGCATAAAGTTGGAAGTAACTAATTCCCAGTGCATATTCATCAGTGTGATTTCATTTAAAAGCAAATGAATAGCATCAGATCATCATGCTTTCTAGAATCACAGAATTAAATTACAAACCTTGATTTAAATTTTGACAACAAACAAGACAAAAAAGGAGAGTGATTTGATCCACTATTTTGTCTACAATTTTGCAGTCACAGTGATGTTGATTGTATTGTAATAGGAAGGCTGTAGGTAATTGTATTTTCAAATGGCTTTGGGCAAGTTGAAAGAATTGTCTTACTGAATGGTGGTGGAATTCAATAAGAACAAATACAGTAAACTTTATTTTAGAAGGAAAATGGAGTCCATAACTACCTCATGGGAGAGGACCGCTTCAGTATCCATTGTGAACCAAAGTGCCCTGAGGCAGCATGGGGTATATTATAAACTGGGCATACAACAATCATGTAGGATGCTCAAAACAAAGAGACAAACAATCCCTTGTTTAAACACTCTCAGCACCAGCAGTTATGAGTATTATATTTAGTAGCAGCTGTAACCTGGACATTGGGTCCAGTGTTCCGGTTCAGAAATATACGTCAATCAAGACAGTGTTTAAGCACATTTAGTTGGATGTTAGGCAAACGTATAGTGAGAATAGTGTCTAAGTGCCTTTCAAAACCCCCCCTACCCTGCCAACTGGGCTTAATATTTCTCAAGCAGCCTTCAAGTCTCACTGACTCTGGAACAATCTATGTTCTTTTGTAAAGCAGCGCCTTTATGCATTCTGTTCATGCTGTAAGGAATGCTAAACGCTATCAGGTCCATCAGTGTTTTGAAAACCCACCTTCGTAGCTATCTTTGCCTTAGGTTTTCTCATGCAGAGCATGTGCTTCCTGCACTCATTTCAGACTTTATGAATGCATTGTTTTTGGCATGTGTTGAGTGACCTCACAGATCAATTGTGATGTATTTTAGAGTTACTGTGAAATTTGATATCGAGAGAAATGACTGGCCTTTATGTGAGCAATCAGTGCTTTGGGTCACTGCTGTTAATAGACAAGAGAATTAACTCCTCTGGACTTCTCTAGAACATTCTAATTGTGTACAACATTTAGAATAATAAATGTAATAGTGTGGGTAGTGATCGGAAACCCACAGCCTAGTCAGACTACAAGCATTTAGGTCTTGTCTATACCAAACAGTAACTGTCCATTCTGAAAAGAGTTTTGTCACTCCTGTAGGGCTCAGTTTCCATATCAATGAAATAAAAAACGAAAGTAGCACACAACTAAATGTAATTATTCTTATGATTTTTTAAAAATTCTGTGTATGAGTTTGCTTTGTCAACTGGCATATCTATTTCTTGGTAGGTAGGCCATGAAAAGTCAAACAGTGGAGGGTAATAGCAGGAAAACAGGATTTAACAAGGGAAAGATGAAAGGGTCCCCAGACTCTCTTCCTAGATAAGTGCTCTGCCTCTAGCGTGAACACTGTTACTGTCATTAGCATAACAGGAAGTTGCAGTATGGGGTTCTCATATTGCATGCATATGCAGCTACTCCAGCAAATGTTATTGTCAAAGGTTTTCTAGAGCTTCCATTTTCTGTGTTCAAACCAGCTTTCTTTTAGAAGACAAAAAGCTGTTGCAGCATAGCTTTTCATATAAAAACACTGATGAATGTGCAGCACCTTTTGCCCCTACTTGAGTATACAAGAAAGAAGCTTTGAGTGTGAGTCCAGTTCCAAGAAGTCCCCTCCCGAGGGTTTAGAGCACTTGTCCCCACACTTGGCATTTTACTGGGGTTGGATGGCGAGTGTTACTGCCAAAACGAGGACAGTGTCGGGGGGCCGCCTGCCTGCTCTCGGGGGGTGAGACAGGCCAGGCTCCATGGGGTTTTACAGTTCGCAAAGCAAATGCTTCTGCAGATCACTGCTTCATTGATCCTATCTTGGCTCTGTTGTGTCTCTTTTAAAAAGAATGTAATTGACTTGAGATTGGTCAAAAAGGCATAAACTCAATCTCAGAATAGTATGGAAATAAGCATCACAGTAGCAAATATTCAATAACACTTATTTGCCTAAACAATTTAAAACTCTCCTAATCAACAGGGCATCCTAGTTTTGATGCTGATGTAGATGCTGTATGGCATGCTTCCTTTCTTCTAGTGATATTAACACAGATATTGCTCAAGTAAATTAATCCTGCTACATATTGTCTGGGTCTTTTGTCATTGTAGGGTTGCTTAGTGCAGTTAATGAGCAACCAAATGATCAAACAAACAAACAACAAAGCTAGAAAATATCAGTGCTCTCTCTCTCTCTCTTTTTTTTTTTGGTACCTGGAGTTGAACTCAAGACCTTGCACTTGCCAGGGAGGCACTTGTGCCACTGAGCTATATCCCTGGCTCCTTGCTTCTCAGGATATGGCAGATATTTTGCTGTTTTGGCAGACTGAAACTTTCATCTGAAAGTAGATGACAACCATAATGATAGCAAATTGATACATAATACAGATATGTGTATATAGTATCCCTCCTACTTCTAGGGAATTGCTTCTAGGCTCCCTTCCCCCTCTAGTGGATGTCGTCTGTGCTCAAGTCTCTTAGATAAAATGGCATAATGTTTGTGCAAAATCGGTGTCACTTTGTTATACTCTGACTCATCTCTGGATTAGTTATAACAACTAACATAATGTATAAGGTACGATAGAAAATACAGTGAGTGTTTAAATTAAAATAAAACATTATTACAGCAAAATACATATTGCTCTGATCCACCACCACTGCCTCAAAATATGGCCCCTGGCTTAAAGCTCCCTTATCCCACCATTCCGGACACTTCTGGAAGCAGTTCTGGAAGTTTTCTTTTGTGAGCGTCATTAACTGAGATGCCATAGCTACCTCAGTGTCCTGCCTGAATAGATTTAAAATATTTACCTTTCTTTGTCATCTGAACCTTGGGGAGAGAGTGAGGAGGTGCACAGTTCCAGATCCAGTGAGCCAGGTGGGGAAGGGCACTTTGTAGGGGCTTTACAAGCCTTTCCACTGGACGGCACTCACAAGCAGCACTCACCATAGAGCTGAACACATTTTGTAAAGACATGAAAAAACACCTCCAGAACAGCTTCCAAAAGGTGCAAGAATTTGTATCTCTAAAGCAAGAGAGAAAGAAAGAATATTTTGAGGGGGAAATGATTTTTGTACTGTGATAATTTTTTAAAAAATTAAAATAGCATAGCTTTAGAGCATATCTATTAAATAGTTGCTGTACTGTATTGTTTAGGGCATGATGAAAAGAAAAGAAAGTCTGTATATGTTGAGTACAGGTGCAAACTCTTATTTTCTCAAATATTTCTTAATCCACAGTTCCTTAACTCTTCGAGTGCAGACTCTATGTAAATAGAAGATCAATACACACACACACACACACACACACACACACACATATACACACAAGCACGTATTTACAATGCATCCTACATACTATACTAGCAGACCGGTTTTCTCCAATTCACAGACAAAGCAGTTCATGATGTTTCAGTTAAGAAACTTATCATTGTTACATGACTATGTATTATGGCACCAAGTTTCAAACTCCAGCTATTAACCAGCACAATGAATTGCCAGTTTGAACTACGGCATGCAATTTATGTCATACCAAACACACACATGCACGCACACACACTCACACACACACACAAACAAGAATTTAGCTGGAAAGTTGATTATTCTTCTGGGAAAGAAGTATAACAATACTTTTATCATGTGTAATTATTATCATGATTTTATCACCACGAAATTAAAAGAGGGAGACTTTCTCTTGCATTTAGACTACTGGAACTTCCTCTTCTCCCCAAAGTCAATCACGTTACAATGCTCTAGGGCCTTTAATTCTAAGCATTTTCTCCACCCTGCACTTCAGGGCCTGCATTAGGTCCTCCTTTAGACTTCTATCCCTGAAGTAAAAATCCTTGCATGTTTTCAACCTACATGGGGAGATTGAAGGCAGTATCAGAAGAAGGAAGCAAAGTCATATTCACTTTGTTTAAATGAAAACTTCAAAGTTTCACTTCACAAAGTGTGCATTCTTAGATTTATTGTGCATACCACATTCTCTAAGTAGTCTCAGGTAATGAACTCAACATGCCTCAAAACGTAGTTTAGAAAACTGAGATACACATATACTTTTCCTTACCTTTTCTAATGGGAAATGAAATGATCATACCAAGATGGAAAAAATTCTAAGCATGGTATAAAACAACAATTTTCTCATCAGGACAATCAGGGATAGAGTTATCATGATGAATTGACTTCAGTTTATTTTCTTATCTTTTATCCCAAATACATTCAAATATGGGGGACAAAATAATAAGACAACATAAATTTCATGCTTTGAAGTGAAATTTCCAAATCCTGTGTGTTCCAGTCGATTGATCTTTGAGTTTTCCAAAAATGCAACATGGTAGATAAAATGTATCCTGTTCTTTCTCCCCCCTCACTTTGCTTTGTGCTTTGCATTCCCAGTCACAGAGAAATTGCTATAAGGAAAGCAAGGCAGGGTTAGGAGAGGAAGATGGGAACACCCGAGGGAGAGCAGCTGCAGATCTTTTAGTTACACGAGAGCAGGTAGCAGAGATTCAGGTTCTGTAATTCATTCTTCTTAATTCACTGAAGGCCGACTGTGGCATGGGGTGGAAGCCAGTGCTTTGTGAACAACTGGGGAGATCTCTGTAGAAAAATAGGGAGGTTATTTTCTAATTTTTTTATAAGTAATGTCAGATCAAAGGGGTAGTGTTAATGCTTTTGCCTCTGCTTAGTGTTCAAATTCAGAATATAACAGCCCTCTGCTACCCTTCAAAGTGCGATAAAGCATTCCTCGTAATATCCTAGGAAGGTCAGCTGAGTTACTGATAGCCTACTGTGGAAATTCTGCATTACTCCAGAGTGCACTGACGAATGATAAATTTAGCAGTCCATCAGTGGCAAGAATGAAGGTCTCTTTCTAACTGTTTAGCCGGTAACTGACAATTTTCAAAATCACTGCCTCCACACACACCAACCACCACCACCATAACCCACACATTAAAAATGAGACGAAAGATTTCAAATTATTTGGACCTCAAAAGATCCCATTAAGGCATAATTATTACATGTAAGATGCTAGTTATTACTTACTGTAATAAGGAGGAACACATCTTTCTAAGGAATATAGTACCCGTCTCTGTCAACACCTTTAGTCTTGTGATTAAAGAGCAGTCACAGGCCATTTTAGCATTTATGACCCTAATAAATATTGCTTTCACCTTGGAGCTAATCCTGATGTTGCATAGCTCTTTTCCCTGATGTCAAGTAGCTTGAAATTGTACAGGTATTGGTAGCACAAGTCAGGAAAAGATTAGAAATGGAGAAGTGACCATTTTTATGCCTCAAAAACACACTTACCGGTCCTAAGCATAATAAGTTTCTTTTCCTGATACTCTTGAGAGATTATCCAAAATCAGATCAGGTCATTAAATGTTGCCATTTACTTCATGTACCTTTAAAAATGCTGTGTAACACTGAACTCAAGTCTTGTGTCTAGAATTCATTCGCTTAATGAATGCTTCAGCACTAACTATTGAAAAGCAATTTATTTTTATGAAACTCTAAGGATCAAATCTCAGAAGCCATTATTTATATGATGAACCTGTGACTTCCCAAATTGCCTTCAAGTGCTGTGCAGAAACGCTTCTTCTGTCTTTTTTATTTTCTTTATATCTGCATGACATGCTACTATTTGTTCTAAAAAACAAATTTCCAAGCAAGAAAAAAGGGTATTGCCATTCAATGTCTTTAAATACATCTATGATTGCTTTGAAATTAGCATGGCAATGAAGTTATTAGTGAATGAACTTAAAAACATAAAAGCTTTAAAACTGTTAAAATGCATAATAAAGCTAATTGTATGATACATGGACAACCTCTAATTTCTTTAATGTATTAAGAAAGTTGTGAAAATTAAGAATACCTAATTCTGTGTCCTTATTTTAGGACATGGCTAATAAACTGTTAATATCTATATTACTTGACACAAACAGAAGATTGATACAATTTCAAATATATTATGAGTCTATTTGATAGAATGGAGTTTTTTTAAAGAGTCTCAAATATATCCGACATTTCATTCTCTAAGGAAAATCTTAAAAGTTGACGTTTATTGGAATTTACGAGGTAAAATTTATAGGAAGCAAATTACCCAGAATATTCTCTAGATATATTGGAAATTTAATTTACCATGTTTCTCATTTCTACTAATTAGTTGTCCTAGATGAGTAAAAAGTGGATTTACATATTATGGAAGCATACTGACCAGACTGTCCAGGCCAATCTTATGGAAAGTCTATGTGATCCCTGACTTTACCACAGGACAGCATTTGCTTTAGAATTGTGCTGAGATACCTCAGACATGATCATAAAGGTTCTACACAATGGCATATCGTGACAATACATTGATATATGCACAGAATACAAATTCAGCCCCATGCTGAAGTACTGATAAAGTCATGTTCACACTATTTCATAAGGTTCCAGATCTTTAAAATATGAATCACAACAGCGTTCTAATGAAGAGATTTTCTAAACTGCTGTTTCCTTTAGCGACCATCCAGGATGCTGCAAGGGACACAACAAAACTATTTAGGAACTTGAATATAGTTGTATAAACTCTTTTTTTTTTTGGCGGTACTGGGGATCAAACTCAGGACCCTGCGCCTGCTAGGCGGGTGCTTATTCCACTGAGCTATATCCCCAGCCCATGAATATAGTTGTATATCTCCAGAAGATATTATTTCTAATGTGCCTGATACAGTTTAAGAAAACTGAACCCAAATTTACCTGGCCAGATGTTTTGTGCCTATTACATCTTTGAAAACATAAGTACATTGTTAAAGCATTACAAGTGCTCAGGAGATTATACTAGTCTGTCTGGCACTTTCCTGAGTCTAATATAACCATTCCTATTGCAAAAACCTGCCCAAATGAACTAACTCTTCTCTTTCTTTTCCCCAATGTTAAAAAAATGCAGTGCCTAGCTTTCTCCTCTTTACAGTATTACCACACCCTTACTTCAGTATGTCTTCTGTTTCCCTCTGTCTTTTTAAATGCCCTTTGATTTACTGCCACGTGTTTGCCTTTAATACTGTAGGAGACACTCTTCAAAGCTTACTCTTTCAACAGGAGGTACTCTAACTCATTTTGCAGATCTCATCTTTTTCTCTAGCATCTCATCTTGCTTAAACTGGTCACGTAAGTAATGTATTCCCTCCCCCTTTACAACGTAGCGGTTGAGCAACAGAGATGGCATCACCTGAGCATTTTAAACTCCCCTTCTGATGAAGGATGATAACTGACACGTGTCATCTAATATAAATAGGCAATACTTACGGATTTCATTCTGAAAGTTTCTTATTTGTATTGTAGTTTTATTACAATCATTACAGATCTTTCTGCTTGTACCAAAGATTCTTTTAGGCTTTGTTGCTAACTTCCAAAACTTAATTTTCACTAACTTTAATGGCATTAATCAAGTGACAATTACCTCAGGTGTTTCCAGGCCTCTGCATTGATTCCAACATACTCAATTCTGGTTCAGTTCATGGTGGAGCTCTGGAACACTTATTTCAAAATTCTCCCTTTAGGAAAATTCTACCTACAGGATACCTCACTGAAGTCTCTTTTGTCTAAGTATTCAGCTGATTGCAATGTGCAACCTGCATACAGAACTTGGGGTTACAGAAGTAAATTTAGTTTAACTGACAAAAGACATTTTTTAGTCATTAAATTAAACAGTGATCTTTCATATTAAGTTCACTTTGTCCTTTAGAATTTCCTGCACATACTTTACTCTAGTATTTGTTATTTTCCTTAAAGTAGTGAAATCACCCTCCTCCCTACAGTGTCCACAAAGGCAGTGCCCACTCTGGGGATGCCTTGTTCCATTCGTAGTTGCTTGATTGAATTTTGTTAAGTTTGACAGAGCACAAAAAGGTAGAGATTCTTTTTGCTGTCCAAAGATCTCTCTTTCATATCTCATCTCTCACCCCTCACCTTTCTTTCTCTCCTGCTCTCTGCCAGAGCTGCAGGCAGGTCCTCACAGTATTCACTGTTTACTTGAATCAAAGCATTAACACACCCTAAGCTGAGATTAGAAGATTGTCTGTGGAAAGCCTTACCTCCTCCCTTTGCTGTTTTTCTGTCCTCTGCTGCTTTTCTTTTTTTATTTATTTATTTATTTATTTATTTTTTATTTTAGAAACATAAAAGTACAAAAACATATTGACAAACAGACACCCATTATCATAGAAAATAGTACAATCACAACTAATCTATAGACAAGGTGATATGGTCTCAACAGTAGTTGTTGTTTTATCCATTGATATCTTCGAATTGTAGATGTATGGACCCATATACAGACATGCAAAT